>AWWV01016491.1:0-46054 GCA_001974805.1 Corchorus capsularis
TATGTTTCCTACTTACTAATATATATATATATATATATATATATATATATATATATATGGTGTAGGCATGCTCAGGTGGCAAGATTTGTTATAGTTTGGTAAATAAGTTTAACGCTATTATATATTGGGAAATAAGATTTCAAAGTGTCATAGTTGGGTAAAAAAACTCTGTATTTCACTTGAGCTCCCATTATTTTCCAGCCACTGTCAGAGATAAAGTAGAAAGGACTTGAGCTCAGCTGTTTGACAAAGTTTCCTACCATCGTGCTCCGGAGTCCAATGCAAGGGTGCCCACGAATTATTACGATTTTCAGTCAAGAAGCAATTTGGTGGGGGAAATCATGAAAGCCTTGCCGAACCCGGATGTCAAAATGGTCGGGTTGCACGGTTTGCCTGGAGTGGGCAAGACCATGCTTGTTAACGCAGTTGGCAAAAAAGCATCGGAAGAGCACTTGTTTGATGAGGTTGTGATAGCAGCCGTTTCACACAATCCAAACATAAGAAGTATTCAAGAAGAAGTTGCAGAACAGTTAGGTTTGAGATTTGATAGCGTCAAGAGTGAATCTGGAAGAGCAAATCTACTAAGTCAGCGATTGAGTGGTGATAAGAAGGTCCTTGTAATTTTAGATGATGTTTGGGAAAAAATTGAATTGGATAATCTTGGGATTTCTTTCGGGGATGATAAGAATATTACCAGTGGTGATGAGAAAGCAGGATCTACTAGTGGAAGTTCTTATATGAATACTTCTACGGGTAGAAGCAAAATATTGCTGACCTCCAGAATATCTGATGTACTGGACCAGATGAATGCTGGATCAATCATTGGCAATATTAGCAGAAGTTCTTCTATGAATACATCAACTAGTAGAAGCAAAATATTGCTGACCTCTAGAGGAACAGAAAAACTCGACCAGATGAATGCTGATAAGAAACTGGAATGCGAAACTTTATCTCGAGAAGAAGCAATGGCGTTATTTTCCAAAATCGTGGGTGGCTATGAAGTGGTAAATAATCCTGATTTCAATCACATAGCTACTGAACTGGTGGATAAATGTGGAGGCTTGCCGGTTGCTGTTTCAACAATTGCAAGTGCATTGAAAAATAAGCCTTCCAATGTTTGGAAGAGTGCCTTGACAGAACTAAAAAGGGCAAATCCAACATCCATAGAGAGAATGGGCTGGGTGTACTCGATCATTGAGTTAAGTTACAAATTGTTGGAAAGTGAGGAAGCAAAATCATTATTCCAACTCTGTGCCCTGGGAGGTCAAGCTTCTAACATTTATTTGTCTGTCTTGGTAAGATACAGCTTGGGTATGAATTGGTTGAGCAACGTTTTCACCCTAGAGGAAGCAAGAGACAAAGTGAGTGCATTGGCTGATAAGCTCAAAGCTTCTAGTTTGCTACTTAGCAACAACGATGATGAGATGTTCAAAATGCATGACCTTATCCATGATGTCTCCCGTTCTATTGTGACTAAAGAGAAGCAGATGATTTTTATAGAGCATGACAATTCTATGCGAGAATTACGGCGTCAGGGAAAACTCGATAACTGCACCGGTATTTCATTATCATACATGAATGTTCATCACCTTCCGAGTGTGCTGGAATGCCCAAAGCTGATGCTGTTGTTTTGTAAAGACAACCTCCAGTTAGAAGTTCCTGAAACGTTTTTCCAAAAGACGATTGATCTCCAGGTGCTACATCTGACTGGTATGCGTTTTCAATCCCTACCTTCTTCATTTGCTTATTTGACAAACCTTCAAACTTTGTGTTTGGATCACTGTAAGTTGGGTCAAATAGCAAGCATTGCAAACTTGAAGAAGAAGCTGGATATTCTTAGCTTTCAAAGTTCTGAAATAATGCAGTTGCCCAATGAAATTGGGGAATTGAATGAGCTAAGATTGTTGGATCTAAGCAATTGTTCCAACCTTGAAGTGATTCCAGCAAATGTTCTATCAAAGTTGTCTTGTTTAGAAGAATTGTATATGGGCAACAGCTTTCATCAGTGGGATGTTGATGATAATGCTAGCCTTACAGAGTTGAGCAATCTGAAGCATCTGACCACTTTACATGTTCATGTTCGTGATGTACAAATTCTTCCACAAGACATATTGTTCCCTGAGACACTAAGAAGATACAGAATTTTCCTTGGAGAAATGCCTTGGGATTGGGTGAATCAGCAAAAGTACTCAAGAACATTGAAGCTCAAAGTAACTACAAAAATTCATTTGGATCATGGGATTAGAACTTTGCTAAGGAAGGTTGAAGAACTGTATGTGGATGAACTAGAAGGATTCAGAAGTTTGCATGAGTTAGATGATACAGGTTTTCTGGATTTGAAGAATCTTCAAGTCAAAAATAATTCGGGAATTCAATATATCATCGACTCTAGTCATGGGATTTCAAGTGCAGCCTTTCCCTTGGTGGAGTCCTTACTTTTGGATGATTTGATTAACTTGAAGAAGATATTCCATGGTCAAATTTACTCAGGGTGTTTCAGAAGATTGAGAAGAATAGAAGTGAGAAACTGTGATTCATTGAAGAATGTTTTCTCAGTGTCCTTGGCAACCAATTTTCTTCAGCAGGTTCAAGAAGTTGAAGTAAGTGATTGCAATGCTATTGTTGACATCCTTGGTGCTGACAGAGAAACAGTTGATCAGGAAGAAACTGGAACAATTGTTCTTGGTGAATTACAATCAATAACTCTTCAATCTCTACCGAACCTCGTTAGCTTCTGTTTTGGAGAGAAGAAACACTCCACATCTCATCATGGGCAGATAGGCAATACTTCATCCTCTATGCCACTTTTTTCCGACAAGGTATTTATTAATGTTATGGTTTATCCTTTAATTATTCAATTGCATATAAAGGTTTCATGCCAGTCCAGTCCTATATGTATATAATAAATACCATTTGCTACATAAATGAGATTTGATGTATGAATAAAAGCTTCTGTTCTGTCTCAACTATGATGTGTGCAGGTAGAGTTTCCCAAGTTGCAGAAGCTAAAACTTTGCTCAATTAATACTGAAAGCATATGGCATTACCACAACCAACTTCAGACTTCATTTCAGAATTTGACAAGCTTGATCATTGAAGGTTGTGACAATTTAAAGCACATATTATCCTATTCTATGGTAAATTGGCTTCAGCAGCTAGAAGTGTTTGAGATAATAAATTGCAAGCGCATACAAGAAATTATAGCAATGGAGGAGACTACAGTAAATGGAAACAGAGCCATCCCTTTCTTTCAATGTTTGAAGATTCTACGAATCGAGCAGTGCCCAGAATTGAAGGGATTCATCAACAAATCTTCAAGCAAAGATATCAGCAGCTGCAATACTACTGAAGTAGTGTTGTTCAATGAAGAGGTGCCCTAAATTTTTGTTTTCCACTCTTCCAACTTTCACACACTATATATTGGACTTAACTCTTCTAATTGATTTTGTACGTTGTCATGAAAACATATAGGTTGCATTTCCCAACTTGGAAACATTGACCATCTCCCATTTGAGAAACGTAAAGTGGATATGGTATAATAACCAACCTCATGGTTATTCCTACGGTAAGCTAAAGGAATTAACAGTTGAATACTGCGTTGCGTTGCTAAATGTTTTTCCATCTTCTGTGCTGGGAGCATTTCAAAGCCTGGAAATGTTGGAAGTTACTGACTGTAGTTCACTTGAAGAAGTCTTTGATACTAAAGAAACATGCTCTGCCACCATGCAATTGAGACAGCTTTATCTTGATCGGTTGCCAAAGTTGAAGCATGTTTGGAACAAGGATCCCCATGGAAGTACCATTTCTTTCAAGGATCTACGATCTGTAATGGTTGAGAAATGTTGGAGTTTGAAAAGTCTATTTTCATTTTCAATAGCCAAAGGTCTTCAACAGCTTGAAAGTCTTTGGGTTTCCGACTGTGGGATAGAGGAGATTATTTCCAAGAATAGTAATAGTGAAGGATTAGAACAGGAAACTACTCGGTTTGAATTCAATTGGTTATCCTCCCTTACACTTTTTAGTCTTCCATACCTCAAATGTTTTTACGAAGGAATGCACACCACAATATGGCCTAAGTTAAAATATTTGAAGACATATGGGTGTGAGAGGAAGATTAAGATATTTCGTCAACCTAATGCAGAGCCACAAATTCAACAACCACTTTTGCTGATTGATGAGGTAAGAGCCTTCACCTTTTCTTTGATATTCATACATTTTACTCTGTTCTTTTAATTAATTATTATGAACTCAACTAAAGCATCTAATTCATTTTCATAATTGTAAAGTTAGGAAAATAACTAAATATATATATTTTTTATAAAAAAAACTTACCTATTCTGTAAAGCTAGGAAAATTTAAAAAAAAATACATGTATCATATTTTTTTAGGAGGGATCACTTACACCAGGTGTAAAACAAGAGTTTTACACTCTTTTTAGACCCTTAGATCTATTTAATCTAACAGCCAAGAATTTATTCAAAAATAAAATCTAACGGCCAAGAATAATCTAATCTGTAAAATTTATACAAAGCTATGCGTACTACCCTTATACACATTACTCTTGTACACTACCACTAAAGCAAAGTAGTGTGTCCAAGAATAATGCAAATAACTTTACCGTTTCTGTTTCCCATATTTTTCTAATCACGCGCTATTCTCCTCTTATCTCCCTTATCGCTCCAACTCTGTTCTTTTCAATTCTTCTTTCTAAACCTTCCATCATTCCATACCAAGATTCTCATAACCATTTTTTGTATACATTCCGTACAAGATATAATTGAAGTCTCATTTCTCAAAAATTCAATTTATACGATAGTGTTTAATTGGAAACTAATCATCCGCGTCTTCCATGAAGCATCGATCAAATAAAAAAAAATTTGAAAAGGTTTAAACAGTTTTATATTGTTCGTTCAATAGCTTGAAATTTTGATCTATGCAAGTATTAGTGTTGGACTAGGGCGGATCCAGGATTGTTGGTTAGGGGGACCGTGAAAAATTAAATTCTTTTGGCACATAAGGGTATAGGAGAAAAAAAGAGGTTTTAATTACATTTTTCGAATGAATTAAGTGATTAACCTTAACTATTTAGTAGGAGTCCAGATTTTAGATTTTTTTTTTTGAAAAATAGATAACTTTCATTCATGTAACTGATTTTACAATAATTTTAGAAATATCATTCCCCATTACATCAAATCTCAGTAAAACTATGTAATTGATTCCTTTTTGCATCTGAAAAACTGGATCTTTCTTGAAAATCCAAAACACCTGTCTTGAATCATGTTGATGTCTCGCTATCATACCCATCACTCCCTCGTTGTCGCTTGTTCTTCCAAATAAAAAGCTTTGATCAACGATGACCAAGTGATTGATTCGATGAACAGATTTCTTCCTTGGCACCTAAAAGAAAAGTATTACAACAATTTTACCACATATCTGAATAAATAAAAGATTGATCATGCTTAAAACTATCATAAAATTCAGACTGGATAACTCAGATTCAAAAAGAACTAAGACTAGACTCGAAACTGACTCAAAAAAACAAACTGACTCAAACCAACTCAAAACAAACTCAAATAAAAACTGGACAGATCTGTAGATCTGAATTCCTTATTGAAAACAAAAACGAAATCCTCCTCCTCCCCCTTGACGTGACAACCAAGGAGGAGGAGGAGGAGTCGAAACACCAACGAGAACTAAAAAGAACGAGAGAGAGAAGGGGAGAGAGGAGCGGCTAGGTCTTCAAAACTTTGTTTAAGTTTTAGTCAAGATTTTAGAATTAATTAATTGTATGAGAGACGATTTGTTCTAAATAAATTTTAATATATAATGAACCCAACAAACTTTCAATGTTAATTTTTTTTTTAAGTAAGTGCTCTAATATTTATGTTTTAAAGAATTTAAAATAATATATACAAGTTGATCGGCCCGCGCTGGCGCTACAGGCGTCCTTTTTTTAGAATCGTTATTTATCACCATGCATATATTAAAAGATTTTCATCGTAAATTTAAAATGGAGATAGTGCTTTGACATGTTTGTTGAGATTGTTCTATTTCCTTTTTTAAGGTACAGATTTTTCAAAAAATAATCAACGGGAAAAAAAAACAAAGTCAATAAATGCAGCACTTGTGGAATTGATAAATGGGAGGGTGCAATTAACTAAATCTGGTTTTAGAAATCTTGTAATTATCAAAAAGGTAAGGGGAAAGAAGGAAATAAAGGAATATGATATGCGACTTTTTGAGTCATTTGTCAATTAAGAAATGACCAAAAATTTATTTATTTAATCCCCTCAAGAAAAAAAAATTAGGACATTTAAGTAATCTGTCAAGTAGGTAAAGACGAAAAATGTTAGTTCTCTAGCTCATCATCAATCCTTGATAGGGATCATTTATTAATTCCACTACTCTATTCAAGTCCATTGAGAAATGACCAAAAAGATTACTTATTTAATCCCCTCAAGAATCAAAAGTTAGGACATTTAAGTAATCTGCCAAGAAAGAAAAGACGAAAAAAATAAGTTCTCTAATAACTCCAAAAGCAAGACTTGGTAGGGATCTTTTAGTAATTCCACTACTCTATTAAAGTTTAGGACATTTAAGTAATCTGCCAAATAGGTAAAGACGAAAAAGATTACTTCTCCAGCTCATCATTAATCCAGGGTAGGGATCTTTTAGTAATTCCACCCAGCTTATCATTAATTCGGGGTAGAGATCTTTTAGTAATTCCACTACTCTATTAAAGTCAATTGAGAAATGACCAAAAAGTCTAGTTATTTAATCACCTCAAGAATCAAAAGTTAGGACATTTAAGTAATCAGCCAAGTGGGAAAGACGAAAAAAATTAGTTCTCTCGCTCCTCATTAATCTGGGGTAGGGATCTTTTAGTAATTTCCATATGTTTATTCAAATAATATGTAGTATATAAATGATAAACAAAATATATAGAAAAGAAATTTTGCATATTTGTGTGCAAAAAGTAGCATTTAGTATTTCACATGTGTTTTTTATTACATTTAATGCATTAATTCATTTTAATATATTTATTAAATATAGAAAATAATAAATCATAATAAAAGAAGTTAAATTTAAGGAATGAATTACTTACTTAACTAAAACTAGAATTTCCCGGCCGCGTTTCGCGTACAGCTGTTTTATTTTATAAATTCTTTTAAGAAAATTTAGTTAAGAAATGAAATTTTGTTGTGAAATGATAACAAAACAAAAGCAATGGGGTAGAGAATTGAAGTATGGAAAAGACAAGAGAATAGAGAGACAATGGAATATGGAGAAGAAAAAAATATGAAGAAGGCGAAAATTTGTTCTTATTCATCTTATTCCATAACAAAGTAAATTGTCTATTTATAGGCACATAGATACATCACCATCTTACTACTATATAAAAGTACGAATTCAAAAATCTTAATTAGTCAATTACTAAAATACCCTTAAAAATCTCAATTAATTAATTACTAAAATACCCTTAATATTATTATATAATAATTTTTAAATAAGTATTCTTTTTAGTCATTCAATTTTTTTTATTAATTATGAAGAGATATTGTAAATCTAAATAATTAGATTAATAATGTAAATCTAAATATTATTAAATTATGAAAATATATTAATAATTGTAATCATATATATATATATATATATATATTAAAACTGTAGATGTTGGAGAAAAGGAAACTTATTTAATATTGAAGCCTCTTCTTCTGACAAGTGGCATGTGTCTCTCATTGCCATGTGTCCAGTTTGTATCTAATTGATTGATTAATTAAATTTATCTAATTGATTGATTAAATTTATCTAATTGATTGATTAATTAAATTTTACTAATTTCAATATGCTAGATCCACAATTTCCTCCTTGATTAATCTTTTTTTATCAAAAATCATCTTTAAAAAATTACTACTAATTTAACCATGTCCAATCAGAGTTAATGGTGAGATTACCACTCTCATTGCCCTGTCTCCAATTTGTATCTAATTGAGTGATTAATTAAATTTATCTAATTAATTGATTAAATTTATCTAATTGATTGATTAATTAAATTTTACTAATTACAATATGCTAGATCCACAATTTCCTCCTTGATTAATCTTTTTGATCAAAAATCATCTCTAAAAAATTACTACTAATTTAACCATGTCCAATCAGAGTTAATGGTGAGATTACCACTCTCATCTCTTTTCATCTCATTGAAGACCTCTTTTCGCCTAAAGGATTTTTGCTGTGAGTTTTAAAGTTTAGTATATATTCTTTCTTTTTTGGTTAAAAAAGTTTAGTATATATTCATAAAAGATTTCCTTTTATTTATTTTGTTTTTCTTTTTTGGTTGAGGGAATCCTCTAATTATTTTTTAGTTTCTGTATAAAATTTTTAGTTTGTTGTAATAAGAGATTCATTTCATTTAATTATATTTATATGTTTATCATTCATTTCTTTCAAAGAATCATTTATTTATTCATAGATTGCTAGACATAGGTGTTTGACCAAACACATTATTCTCGGTTCGTCCTTGGCCAGGTGTTTGCAAGCTCTCTTGATTTGGGCTGCTTGAATTGATAATGTTGCTCTGTGTAGATGCAACATTACTTGGATGAATGTTCTCACCAATTGTGGGCCGTACATTCCTTGAATTTTGTCTCTGTGACAAAAAATTCATTGCAAAATTTGGTGATTGATGAAGAGGTGTACCAATATTAATATCACGGTTTTTGAATTGAATAATAATGGTATAGGAATAATAAGATCCTTTTTCAACTTTCTTTTTATTTTTTTGTAAAGGAATTCTCCATCCTTCTAAAAAAAAGAAAAACAAAAACAAGAGTTTATTTTTTTCTAAAGAGCTTTTATATAATTGTTATTTTTTATTTTATTTATCGATGTTTGATTTTATTAGTGATTAATCCAATATTCTTCATTATATAATTCTCAATGCAATTTTTCTTTATTTCCTTTCATTTTGTTATTCTCACTCTCATTATACATAACAAAGTGGTAAGTCTTTTCTTTTTTGCATAAAACAAAGTCTTTTCTTCATTATATAATATAAAAATTTATCTTTTATATTGGTCAAATTTAAAGCAATTATAATTAATTTTCATATTAATTAACTAGATCAATTATTCTATCAATAATTATTCACTTTCTATAAATGGTAGTAAAATTTGAATTCTAAAACTTTAATTTCGGTAATTAATTTTATTAATTTACATATATAGTGACTAACTAAATCTTTCAAACAATTAATATGCTACATAAATTTGGTCAAAATTAATTTCCCACCTAAAAGATATAATTTAAATTAACAAAAGTAAATTTACATCGTAAACATGGTAAACAATCATTAATAATGATTTCCTTCAATTATCTTCCTACATATAAATTACTTAAAAAAAACCTTTCCATTAACTTATTTGAAGTTGATCAAATTAAAGCAATTATAATTAACTTATATATTAATTAACTAAATCAATAGTAAATCAATAATTAATCACTTTCCATTAATTTCGATAAGAAATTAGTATAACTAATTTACTACACAGTATCTATTTTTTTCCAACAATTGATATGCCATAGGATACAATTAACTTCCTACATTTTTTAATACTTTCCATAAACATAGTAATATTAAATCAATTTGTAATTACTTCTATGTGGTCAAATCAATGATTACATAAGTACTCAATTCCGGCAATTAGAAATAAATTTTTAAGAGTTATTTTATGTTTAAATTAAATCAATTCTAACTCATTTGTAGCATTAAATTACTCCAAAATTAAACAAGTAATTTTTTTTGCTATAATGATTAATCAATAACTAATTACGTGATCCAAAAAAATTCACTAATTATGTGACATCCTAACTCTAAGTAATTATTACTTTTCTAATTGATACTTAAAAATTATTGTGCTTATAACTTGATTTATATTGATTAATAGTTTTATTGACTAATTTAGTGATCAATAATAAGTTAACTCATTGCCAATCAAAGTTGATAATTGATTGATTAATCAACAATTATTGTGCTACGTAAAATTTGTCAAAATTAAATCAGTATTGAAATTTACCAATTTATTATTATGTGCTCATCCAAATTATTGATTTTTTTGAGTAAAATTAATTGATTTTTCAAATTGATTTTTATGAAGTAATCAATTTTAATTTACTACATCTGATGATGATTGATTAATTAGTTTATAATATATCAAACAATTATTCATAATAGTTCCAATATTTTAAGTGTCCACTTCGTATATGACACAAAGTTTTAGGAAAGATAATATTTATGGATTGTTTTATATTATTTATCATTAGAATTGATATGAAGCATTATCTCATATAAAATTAAGGTTTAAGTAAAGTAAAAGGAAGGAAAAGAGTTTTTCATATTAGGAAAGTGAACAGTCTTGAAACATCTAATAATAATAAGGTGTACAATATTTAATATGCAATAAAGTAACATTATATCTAACTACAAGAACATGTCATATTCTCAAAAAAAATAATATTACAAGAACATTTGATAGGTCAATTCCAAAAATGAAAAATGATTGATTCATTTGATCATAGTTCAAGACTTACAATTTCAATAAATATAAGCAACATTAATTCAATAATTATTAAGTATAATCAGTAGTTTTTACCAAAAAAAGTATAATCAATAGTAAATTATAAATTAATTTTCAATAATTACTTTATATAAATAAAGTGAAAATTAAAACAATTGTGATTTATTTAGATCACGTGTGATAGAATCAATAATTATAAAACCAATTAATTACTTTTTTTGAAGGGCAATAGGATAAGAATTTTACTTAAGAACGGCGTCAAAAATCACAACGATGTCAAGGAAACAAGCTCAGACATCTGCTGCAAAACAGGATTGTAACAAAAAAAATTCAGTAAACCAATCAATTACTACTAATTATTTCTCAATAATGTTTTTTCATAACACCAAAAATTTATCAAATATAATAATTTACATCCTAAACTTTGTGAAAATCGTAGGAAATTTCCCAACAATAATTTTTCGAATTGTTTTTCATCCCCGGGCAACGACCGGGTTCTAAACTAGTATATATATTTAAAACAATGTACACTATAAGTATGGTAACTCTTTAAATATTGAGGGCTCCAAATCTCGACAAGTGTCATGCCCATCTAGTTGACACGTATTTTTTAAAATTGAAAAATTAATAATTCTAACTCAATTTACAATTTGACATTTACTAAAATTTTACTATTTAAAATTTGATTTGATTTGCATAATTTCAAATTAGAATCAATTAGTTTTAATAATACTCTTACATTAGTTTCCATATATGCCTATACATAATAGACTGTTTATTTCATTTTTCCAATCAAATTCAATTTGAAATATGACATTAACGTAAATCATGATTTTAAATATATATTGAATTGATTATATTGATGAAATCTTTTAGGAGGAAAAAGTTTCTCATTTCTTCCCATTTAATAGAAGAATGCCAAAGGTAAGTTTAATGAAAATGGAATGTTTAATGGAAATTGAATAATAAATCACGTTAGATATATAGTTAATATTAATAATATACTAATGTCAAATTAAATTTATTATTAGTTATTACCAATGCAATAAGGTCCGATCATGCATATTTCTTATTCTTAAATATGAAAAAAATAATCAAATTAAAGTATCGTCTTTAAAAAAAAATTAAAGTATCAATATATCAGAAGGTAAATATTTCTATACACAAAAAAAAAAGTAAATATTTCTCATTTCCCCATATTATCCAATCTTATTTTGCTTTCATTTTATTTTGTATAATATATATATATCTTTTATATTTAAAAATTCAAATATGTGAAACTAAATAAGAAACAATAAAACATAACATTTAATATCTTTGACCGGACCTTGGTCCAAACTTTCATTTAATTGTTATTGTTAAAAATGCTAAATTAGGCAATTTTTATTCACTAATTTTTTGCTCTTAATACCAATTTGATTTTGTGGCCAAAAAAATAACAATTTGATTTGCTTGTATATACATTTTATTTTAAATTCTAAATCACTTAGTTTTAATGAATTTCCCTCTTATTAAGCACTTGATTTGATTTGAATATTTTAAAATCAAAATCAATTATAATTTGATTTGAATATTTATATATTCTTTTATATTACCATAAATCATCCTCATATATGTTTAAATATTTTAATAACTACAATAATAGTAGTACTCTAAAAAAAAAGGAAAGTTAAATCATTCTTACCAATTTCTTTGTATTGAATTAAACGGAATTTGATTTGATCATGAAAATACATAGTACGTGCCATTCAATCTATATCAATTAGCAAAATTTGATTTCATTTGAATATTTTCAAATATATATCAATTAGGAAAATTTGATCTCACATTAATTTCCTTTTATACCTATTACTTTAACGTAAATAACTCTCAATTAAATTTAATTTTAAATTTTAAATACTCAATTCTACCAATATAAATAGGCTTACTTTGATATTTCAATTGATTGGATTTTAAAGGTTTGTTACAATTTTCTGTTAGATCTGACTCCTTTTATTTTTAGTTTTGATCAATTTTGTATCAATCTTTTGTATTAATCTTTTGCTCTATTTTCCTTTTCAGTTTTGATAATGGAAAAATATGATTCTTGGACAGAATGGAGGCTTTAGGGGTGAAAATCATCATCGGTTCTCAATCATTGTTTTTCGTTGATGGATCCAAATTCAAGTCAAACGTTCCTCTCTCAGAGCTACGATTACAATCGTAATCTCGACTTACTATATCTTTTAGCAAATTTTTTTATTTGTTAAATTAGTCTTCTTCTTCTTCTTCCCTATACCTCATTGTTGATAGAAAATAATTATGTAATTTGTTTAATTAGTCCTCTTCTTCTTCTTCCCTATAACTCATTGTTGATAGAAAATAATTATGTAATTTTGTTGTTGTTTCTTATATATGTTTAAGATTCATCTCCATGCATATATCAAGAAAAAAAGTTTTTGTTGTATACTTTTTACTATACAATAGTTGATAAGTAGTACAGATTTATGGATTTTGTTTTTCTTGGTACAGATTTAGTTTTTGTTTAGTATGTTGTTCTTAAATCTGAGAAATTAATAATATGAAAAATAGAGATATATTTAGTGGAAGATTCAACTGAAAAACATGTTATAATTTTGTAAATTCAATTTTTAATCAAATTTGTTGGTTGCCCTATTTGGCAATTACTATTGTAATTCCACCATTAAAATTCCATTTGATTAGTATCAATTCCTTTAAATTTGATTTTACATTTATTTTGCCTTAAATACTGTTTCTGTTGCATTATATAAAATCTTAATTATCCATTTCTATACATTTCTTGAGACAATTGTATTTGTACATTATGACTACCAATATACAAGGTTAAAAGCATGAAACATCAGTATTGAAGGCTGTAAATCTTTTATTGTACTGTTACATCTCTAACTCTTACTAAGTCTCATGTGCCAAGTTTGGGAATAAAAGTAGTGTAATGGTTAACACTATGTTAAAAAAAAATGAATCATATTCTTTGACAGATTACAATCAATTCAAGGTCAAATTAGTTGAGTTTTTTAGATAGACTTTACAATCATATTTTTTTTGGGTATAGTTTTTAGTTTTTTTTTAAAGAAAAAATTTCGGTTACTTTAGAGTTTAGATTCCATCCAAATAGTCTCAATTCCCCTTTTTGGGCTTTCAAATTTCAAATATTAATTTATGTTAATCTTCTTAAAAGGAAATATATGTGGGATGCCAAAAAAAGAGGAAATGTATGTGGTAACAATTCCACTCTAAAAAATGTATACTTACCATTTTAGTAATTTGATTTTATATTTAGTAATTCTGAAATTAGGAACCTAATTATATCAATCAAAGATTTTGAATTATCTTTAATATTTTTTCCGACTTCACCAACATAGTCTTGAGGATTATTCTTTGTAGACTAATTATTAATTAATGATCTTGGTAAAATGTCACCATTATTTCCTAAGTAATCATAAAATTTTGGTAACCTTTAATAGATGAAATGTTACTAAAATTTCCAAGAATGCAAGGTTATTGAAATTTTAAAAAATAGAAACATAAGTAACTTTATTATAGCATGTTACATTTTTTTTCTTTTTATCAATTTAACTTAGTTGTATTTTTAGTGGAACTGAAATTTTAAATCCTTGGATATTTCTCAAATCAATAGATTCAGGTAAACATTAATTACTATTGAGATTATTCAAAGTGAAAGATATAATTGATAGCATTCCAATTGATGAAATTAGTAATTAATATTTTTTAAATAAATTGATTACATAATTTAGCAGTTTGGCAAATCAATTAAGAAAGTCTATAATTTAATGATGTCGCTAAAAACTCTTAACAAGATTTCTATAAATAAAAAAGTGAATAAAAAAGCTTATTTAAGGTTAGGAAAATTATACCATTCACTGTTAGTGGAGTTTAGTCGACTACACAAATGAGGTTAAAGGGTTGACACGTGTCTTCTTAAGGTATCTTTTATAATATTTTAGAAGAAAATTATACAATACACCATGATTATTAAACTCGGTCCGACCAGGTGGTTGGACCGTTTGACCCGGTGACCCGGAGTTGGAACTGGACCGGATTAACATTTAGACCATTTAAGTAAACAACCCATTGAAAACCGGTGTGACCCGTTGAAATCCAGATTAACCCGTGACCCGACCGGGTTCAAGTGACCCGGTGGGTTAATGTATTTCATTAAAATTTACATTTAATTCCATTTTTTTCAATTTTTAAATATATATATTAAGAGCAATATTATAAATTACATACTAAACCTTGAAAATAAATTAAAAAATAACAAAATTTAAGAAGTAATATATTCTTGATGACATTTTTTACATATATCCTACTTTGTTTATTTAAATTAACATGGCTCATGGTTGGATAATTGAAAATTTATGGAAATAAATTCATTTTTTATGGTTTTATATACTAAAATATATTTATTTCCATTTATATCATCATGTAAGAATATTATAAATTAGATTTAATAATTTTAGCTATAGAAATAATAAATATTAAGGTTATAAAAATATTTAACAATATTATTTATTAACCCATATTGACCCGACGGTTAAACCGTTTGACCCGTGACCCGGAGCCTCGAGCGGGTTGGTCTTCGGCTGGGACATACGGGGGTTAAGGATTGACATGTGTCCCTTAGGGAATAATTTTGAATATTAAATACATAATTATTATAAAATGGATTATGTGCCAATATTTTTTTAAATCAGTTGTGGAGTTTAAAAACTACATTGACAGTGTATCAAATAATTATTTTATTTTAAATACATAAACAATTATTAAATAGGGTATACGTATATGTCAATTTCTTAACACGCGTGTAGAGTCTAAAAACATCATTAACCATATATCAAATAATTATTTTTAAATTTATTAAAATACAAAACAAGGTTACCAAAAAATATAACTAGATTAGAAAAATTTATCAAGGTTACTAAAATTTTAATGATATTACTAATAATGCTTAATAATTTTTTAAAAAAAACATTTAAGGTTACTAAATATTATTATTGTGAATAATAATCATAATAAAATTACTAATAACTTTTAATGTTACTAAAAAGCGTAATGAGGTTACTAAAAATCTTATGAGATTACTGAAGAGTTTTATATCATTGTTGAAAAGTTCATAAGGTAAAAAAAGTTATGAAAATGTTTATAGGATTAAGCAAATCATACAAGTAAATTAGCGTGTTGATTTTGATGGGAAATTAATAAGTCAAACAAATTAATTAATGATTTCTCAAAACAAATCAGTTAGTCAAAAGAATTAGTATTTAGATGAGAAACAAATAAATATTCATTTTTATCTCTCCTAGGGTTCCTCTTGTGAGTGCTGCCTCTTGTCTCTGTACAAGCCTATCTCGACTATTTTTCATCGAAATCTTAGTCGGCTATCATTGGTTTTTTCATTTGAGTTTGTCTAAGGAGTGATCGGGTGTGGGTTAAAGAGTTATGGCGGAGGTTTTATCTGAACTATGGGAGAATTTTACCCTCACGGAGGAGGAGAATTTGGAGCTAACGGTTGATCCAAGCCTGGTTGCGGAAAACATTGGAGGAGGGTAATTCTTGTCTGATCGGGAAACTGTTATCTCGGAGGCCGGTGAATGTGGAGGTGATGCGGAACGTGCTGCATATGGTGTGGAAATTATCTGGTGGATTGCAGGTGAGGGAAATTGGGGAGAAGACATATATCTTCCAATTTGAATCGGAATTGGAGAAGGAGAGGGTTTATCAACAAACCCCGTGGAGTTTTAATAAAGCTTTGTTGGTTTTGAAACCCTACGATGCATATGATAGTGTGGAGGATCTGAAATTGGATGATTGTTCTTTCTGGGTACAGGCACATGACCTTCCTCTAGGATTTATGAATGAAAGTATAGGTAAGGTGATAGGGGAATCGTTTGGGAGGGTGGAAGAAATTGATACTTGCGGGGAGAAGATAGCTTGGGGGAAGTTCTTGAGGTTTCGGGTGAGATTGAATGTGATAAAGCCGTTATGCCGATGCATGATTTTGAATGCGCCTAATGGAGGAAAATTGTTAATTAGCTTTCGGTATGAGAAATTACCTGATTTTTGTTATGTCTGTGGATGCTTGACTCATATAGAGAATGAATGTGAGAAGGTTGTGGTGATGAGAAAAGACAAAAGGTAGGTAGTGAAAGAATATGGCCCTTGGTTGAGAGCCGAAGTACCTCGTGCAAAAGGATTGAAATTTGATGGTCCGGGGATAAGTGAAACTCGAACTGGGGGTGTGGTTGGGAGAGAAGATGACAAGGATGTTTCGGTTAATAGGGTTGAGGATCGAACCATTGGAAGGGGAGTGGAGCAGGAGAAGATTCGCCAACCTGTTCTTAAATTGCAGGGTGGGAAAGATAAGGGCAACATGCATGATTTTCAAGATGATAATGTTGGCTTGATTACTACGGGTCAAAATCAGAATTTGGCTCATAGTAAGTCGGGTAGTTCTAGGGAGAATACGGTGGAGAGGGGACTTGTTTTGGGTAGGAATGTTGTGGAGAAGATTAGTATTAATCCGATAGCTACAAATGGTGAGGAGGATGTTGTCATGGTGGAAGATCAGAATCATAAGGAGGACTCAAGTTTTGTTTTTAAAGCCAATAATTTGTCCAATACTGGTGAAGGAAGTCAAAACAATAAGAAGTGGAAGAGAGTAGCTAGATCCAATAACCGTTTGGAGGGTGGGCAAAAGCCTCGTGGGAACAAAGTTATTGGGAAGAAGAGGGAAGGTTCGATAGGCTTGTTAACGGATGCAAGGAAGAAGAGTAGGGAGGATGGTGAAGTGAATTCTGATAGTATCTCTGAATTTAATTCTGTCCAATTGGCGGAGGTTGGTGTTGATAACCAACCCCGCCAATCACGATGAGTATATTAGCATGGAATTACCAAGGCTTGGGGGCAGCCAGGGCAATTCCGAAAGTATTACAGGTGTTGAATAAACACCGCCCCAAGTTGGTTATCCTTAGTGAGACAAGAAGGAGAGCTAACGAAATGGAATGGTTACGTTCGAGGTGGGGTTATCGCAATGGTTTTAGTGTGGATTGTATTGGTGGGGGAGGAGGTTTATCAGTCTTATGGCAGGATGATTGGGAGGTAACTATACTTAGTTTCTCAAATTCACATATTGACATGAAAATTGTTGATATGGAGGGTTCATCTCCATGGAGATTTATGGGCTTTTATGGTCAGCCAGTTGCAGGAAGGCGTCATGAGTCATGGCAACTTATACGCACTTTAATGGGTCAAAATTCTTTACCATGGGTGATAGGTGGAGATTTTAATGAGCTGTTAGACAGTTCGGAGAAGATAGGGGGTGGTGTAAGGCCGTTATCATAAATTCAGAATTTTCGTGATGTTGTTGAGCAGTGCGATCTTATAGGTTTGCTAGTGAAAGGTCCAGATATGACTTGGAGAAGAGGGCGTGGTGAGGGGGCTGTTTTTGAACGACTTGATCGCTTCTTGGTGTCGAGATCGTGGATTCATAATTTCGCTCATTCGGAGGAGGAGCATATTTATTCCAATTTCTCGGACCATATTCCTATTTTTCTCCATAAACGTGAACATCCCCTTTGTAGAGAATCGAAACAGCCATTATTTAAGTTTGATAATTTTTGGACTAGACATGAAGATTTTAGGCATATTGTTGTGTCATCATGGAAGCAAAGTGACTCTAGTTCGTTGGAGGCTTTGTCGAGCAAAATTAAGACTTGCTCCACCAACTTTGCAGGTTGGTATAGGAATGTTTATGGGTCCCTATCGATCAAAATTGAAAAGACCAAGAAAGCCATAGCCAATTATTATTCCAAGCAATCGAAGGAGGTGGATTCGGTCAGGATGAATAGTTTGATAGATGAATTGGTTGAGTTAGAGAAATGTCAAGAGCTATATTGGAGACAACGTGCAAAGTCTCTTTGGTTGAGGGAGGGTGATCGTAATACAACCTTTTTTCATAATTTTGCTTCGCAACGGCGGAAGGATAATTTTATTACCAAGATTAAAGATTCGGATGGCACATGGTTATTTAAATCAAGTGATATTGAGAAGAATTTTGTTGATTATTTTGAGAAGCTTTTTGCTTCTTCTTATCAGTTGAATTCAGATGGAGTGTGTGCTTCCATTAAAACCCGACTTTCTAATGATCATTTAGAGCTGCTTTCACAACCTTGGACAACTCAAGAAGTAAAATTGGCATTGGATCAGATGAATCCTTCGAAAGCACTGGGACCGGATGGCATGACAGCCATGTTTTATCAAAAGTATTGGGATGTTTTAGGAGGGGAAGTAACATCGGCTGTCTTGGAGTTTTTTAATGGAGGTGCGTGGAGTTTAGGGATTAATTCTACCAATATAGTTTTGATTCCAAAGGTGAAGAAACCATTGTCTCCTTCAGATTTTCGCCCAATTAGTCTATGCAATGTCTTGTATAAAATTATCTCGAAGGTGTTGGCTAATAGGTTGAAGCATATTTTACCGGACATCATTAGCGAAAATCAAAGTGCTTTTGTTCCTGGTAGATTGATTTTTGATAACGCACTAGTTGCCTATGAAACAGTTCATCATCTGAAAAGCAGAAAATGTGGTAAAAATGGGTTTATGGCTTTGAAACTTGATATGAGTAAGGCCTATGACAGGGTGGAATGGAATTATTTAGAAAAGGTTTTGCAAACGATGGGTTTTCCTTCTGCATGGATTTCACTACTTATGACTTGCGTTCGTACTGTATCTTATTCGGTTGTGATTAATGGGAAACAATGTGGTGACATTGTCCCATCACGTGGAATCCGCTAGGGTGATCCTATCTCACCTTATCTTTTCTTGCTTTGTGTTGAAGGCCTGTCCTCTTTATTAAATCGTGCAGATGAGCAAGGACTAATCCAGGGTGTTTCTGTCTGCCGTGCTGCTCCTCGAGTTACTCATCTGCTTTTCGCAGATGATAGCTTATTATTTGCTAGGGCCACATTGGATGAGGCTGAAACTATTTTGGAGCTCCTTCGTCAGTATGAGCTGGAGTCAGGACAGTTTGTAAACATTGAGAAATCGGCCATCTATTTCAGCAATGACACTGCGATGGGCCGAAGAGAGGAGATAAAAGGGAAACTTGGTGTTAAGAGAATGTTAGCCGGTGATAAGTATCTTGGGTTGCCAATTCTAATTGGAAGAGATAAAAAATTGCACTTTCAGCATATCAAGGATAGGTTATGGCAGCGTATTCACCATTGGCAAGGCAAACTTCTTTCAACTGCTGGGAAGGGTGTACTTATCCAAGCTGTAGCCCAAGCCATTCCGGTGTATGCGATGAGCTGTTTCCAGTTTTCCAAAACCTTTGTTCATGATCTAAATATGATTTTAGCTCGCTTCTGGTGGGGGCATGGTAAGGAAAACAAAGGCATCCATTGGGTGAGGTGGGATGATTTAGCTGCTTCCAAGCTGGATGGGGGGTTGGGGTTTAGAGATTTTGAAGCATTCAATCTTGCTTTCCTAGCTAAGCAAGGGTGGCGGTTTATTCATCACACCAATACTCTTTGCTATAGGATTTTTAGAGCTAAATATTTTCCTACATCTAGTTTTTTGAATGCAGAGCGGGGATCCAATCCCTCTTATGTTTGGAGGAGCATCCTTGCTGGCCGATCAGTTTTGAAGCTTGGTTCCCGTTGGAGAATAGGTGATGGTCAATCCGTACGAATATTGACTGATTCTTGGGTGCCGGGGCTGCCATTGGAGAGGCCGGTAGACATGGTGCCCGAAGTATTAGATTATGGCATATTAGCAGAATTAATTGATCTTGAGGAACGAGTTTGGAAGGAGGAGCTGCTGCGGTCTCTCTTTGCAGCTCATGAGGTCCAAGCAATCATGGACATTCCTCTTAGTCTACAACGGGTGGAGGATAAATTTATTTGGACTGAATCTAAGCTGGGAATTTTCACAGTTAGATCAGCCTATCATGTAGCTAGATCATTGTTGGATAGAGAAGTGGCGAATGTGGAGCTATGAAATCCGGTGTGGAAATGGTTATGGACAGCCAAAGTAATACCCAAGGTGAAGTATTTTAATTGGAAGTTGATGCATGGTTTCATTCCCATTCGTAGCATATTAAGAGCTCGGCATATGGAAGTGGTTAATGAGTGTTATGTATGTGGCAATACCGGTGAGACTTTAGCTCATCTTTTCTTCAATTGTCACTTTGCGAGGCAAATTTGGAGTGAAACGGTGAGTTGGATGCAGGATTTTGTCGAGTCAAATGTGGGTACGGATGATTTTTGTCTCAATTTATGTGTAAAAGCTCTACAAAAGGATTGTCTACCTAGAGTACTTACTTCTTTTTGGCTTATTTGGTATAATCGTAACTCTTGCTTACATGAGAATAAGTGTTTCTCCATTACTTCTTTGGTGAAGAAGATTGATGCTGTTTTGAAGGAATACGAGGAGGGTATGAACTCGATTCATGGTGAGCGTATGGTGGCTCCATCAATTGTCCAGCATGCTTGGAGTCCTCCTCGGCCGGGGTTGTTAAAAATGAACTGTGATGCGGCCTTCCATGTTCAAACAGGTTTAGCTACATTAGGTTTTGTGATCCGAAATAATATGGGAGATGTGGTTCTTGCAGGAATTAGTCGAGTTGAAGGAGTGGAGAGTGCAATGCATGCGGAGTGCATGGCTATTGTGTTTGGCTTGGAGCTGGCATGGGAGAAAGGTTACAGTCAATTGTTGGTGGAATCAGATTCAAAATTGGCAGTGGAAGAGATTGGGAAAGGAAAGGATTCGTTATGGCCCGGTGCTGTTTTGGTTCATGACATCTTGGCTTTATCCTCACAGTTTGTTTCTATCTCTTTTAGTTTTGTTAGACGGGGGGCAAATGTTTTAGCTCATAATATTTCTAAGTCAGAATGTCAGTTGGGTGAACCTAAGGTGTGGGTGGGTTATTTACCTTCTTATATTTGTAATCCAACTTCTTAATCTAATGAAATTCCTCGTTTATTCAAAAAAAAAATTAGTATTTGATAAAATCTCTCTTTTTATAAAATTCTCTATTTCTCAATAGTTCCCCTGGTAAACAAAAAGAGTTGGATAGAGGAGCATATCTTAGTAAATCAAAATCAATTATTATTAATGGTATTTTCATATTCATTTACTTTATATATGTTTATACATTGAATCATTCAATTCAATTAAACTTTTAGTTTTAACTATTCATTTTCACTAATATTTAATTTAATCAAAATCAATTCATTCTTTTTTATTTCACTTTACAAACTGATCAAGAAAATTTTTTTTTTCGAATTTATCTAATAAGGTAGATAAATAATATGCATATATTTAATTTAAAGGCACAGTGATGAGTTTGAATTGAGTTAATTTGATGGAATAATTAATAAAAGGATAATTTTAAAATTAGAAATTTAGGGTAATACTACTTGCTCCACCAAATTATCCCAAGTAGCACACTGATAATCATTAATATATTATTATCACATTTCAATATGGGAAATTTTCCATACATATTTCACATTTCACATAAGTTAAAAGATGAAGTTAGGAGTCATTTGGTTTAAAATAATATAATATTACCACCTCCATGATTGGTTATCAAAGATGTCTATTTGAATCTTCTAAAAAGATATAGGGGAAATGTGTCATCTTATAAAAACTTTAATAAGTTTGAAAAAAAAATTAGGTGAAAGTTACTAAAAAACTTTATAAGTTTTTTTTGGCGCAAAAATTTTATAAGTTTATTATAAGAAAAATTATACAATACACCGTCAGCGGAGTTTAACAGACTGCTTTGGGGTTTAAGGGTTGATATGTGTCCCCTTAGAGAATATGTATTAATATTAAATATTTAATTAATTATGAAATGGTGTATGTGTCAACTTCTTAACCCGCTTATGGAGTCCAAAATATACACTAACAGTGTATTGTATAATAATCCCATAAGAAAAATTATACAATACACTGTCAGTGGAGTTTAGCAGAATGCACGTTCGGGGTTTAAGGGTTGACATGTGTCCCCTTAGGGAATATGTATTAATATTAAATATTTAATTAATTATAAAATGGGGTATGTGTCAACTTCTTAACCCACTTATGGAGTCCAAAATATACACTGACAGTATATTGTATAATAATCCCATAAGAAAAATTACACAATATACCATCAGTGGAGTTTAGCAGACTGCACGCGTAGGGTTTAAGGGTTTAAATGTGTCCCCTTAGAGAATATGTATTAATATTAAATATTTACTCCCTCTGTTCCTATTTATATGTCATCACTTTGGTCAAACTTGAAAAATATGTTAAAAGAAAAATATGTTGAACTAAAATTTCAAAAAATATACTTTGAAAAGCTTGTGTTCCAAAGTTTATGAATATTATTTTAAAATTTTATTTTGGTTAATATATTTTTTTAAAAGATGGTCAAAGTTGAAATTTAGTTGACCAAAGTGATGACATATAAATAGGAACAGAGGGAGTAATTAATTATGAAATGGGGTAAGTATCAACTTCTTAACCCGCTTATAAATATTCATTTTCAGTAATATTCAATTCAATCAAAATCAATTCATTCCTTTTTATTTTACTTTATTTACAAACCGATCAAGAATTTTTTTTGTTCGAATTTACCTAATAAGGTAGAGAAATAATATGTATATATTTAATTTAAAGGCACTGTGTAATAAGCTTGAATAAAATAGAGTTAATTTGATGGAATACTTAGAGGATAATTTTAAATTTAGAGATTTAGGGTGATATTACTTGCTCCACCAAATTATCCCAAGTAGCACACTGATAATCATTACTATATTATCACAATAAATATCCAGAATTTTAATACTTATAAAGTTTTATAAAGTTTGTTTTCATGAAAAGTAATGGATAAACCTATGTCACACCAGGTGGGAAAAACAATATGAAGCTTTGATGGTCTAAAAAGTATTTTTTATCAATTGACAATTAAATTTCTTAGTATAGGTGGTATAGGTGAAAAACTTGAGAGCAACAATTATATAGGAATGAAGTGCTATAAATTTAGAAATTTAAGAAAATAGGAAATAAAAATCAACATGGGAAATTTTCCATACATATTTCACATTTCACATAAGCTAAAAGATGAAGTTAAGAGTCGTTTGGTTTAAAATAATACAATATTACCACCTCCATGATTGGTTATCAAAGATATTTATTTGAATCTTCTAAAAAGGTATAGGGGAAATATGTCATCTTATAAAAACTTTAATAAGTTCGACAAAAATTTGAGTGAAAGTTACTTAAAAAACTTTATAAGTTTCTTTTTTGGCACAAAAAACTTCTTAACCCGCTTATAGAATCCAAAATTTACGCTGATAGTGTATTGTATAATAATCATATAAGAAAATTTATACAATACACTGTCAGTGGAGTTTAGAACACTGCACGTGCGGGGTTTAACTTTAAGGGTTGATATGTGTACGCTTAGGGAATATGTATTAATATTAAATATTTAATTATGAAATGGGTACGTGTCAACTTTTTAATCTGTTTATGGAGTCCATAATTTACACTAACAGTTTATTGTATAATAATCATATAAGAAAAATTATACAATATCCGTCAGTGGATTTTAGCAGACTCCACGTGCAGGATTTAAAAGTTGACATGTGTCCCCTTAGGGAATACGTATAAATATTAAATATTTATTTAATTATGAAATGGGGTATCTGTCAACTACTTAACTTGCTTATAGAGTCAAAAATTTATACTGACAGTGTATTAATAATCCTATAAGAAAAATTATACAATACACAGTCAGTGGAGTTTAGCAGACTGTACGTGCGGGGTTTAAGGGTTGACATGTATCCCCTTAGGGAATATTATTAATATTAAATATTTAATTAATTATGAAATGGGGGTATGTGTCAACTTTTTAACCCGCTTATGGAGTCCAAAATTTACACTGATAGTGTATTGTATAATAATCATATAAAATAAAAATTATACAATACACTGTCAGTGGAGTTTAGCAGACTGCACGCACGAGGTTTAAGGGTTGACATGTGTCCTCTTAGGAAATATGTATTAATAATTTATATCTAATTAATTATGAAATAAGGTATGTGTCAACTTCTTAACCCAGTTATGGAGTTCAAAATTTACACTGATATTATGTTGTATAATAATCCTACAAAAAAAATTTATACAATACACCGTCAGTGGAGTTTAACAGATTGTACGTGCATGGTTTAAGGATTGACATGTATCCCCCTTAGAGAATATGTATTAATATCAAATATTTAATTAATTATACAATGGGTATGTGTCAACTTTTTAACCCACTTATGGAGTCAAAAATTTACATTGACAGTGTATTTGTAAAATAATCCTTATTATAAAGCTTACAATGTTATTAAGATAAAAAAATTATATCATCCATGTCAATAGAGTTTGGCAGACTTTAATGCGGGGTTAAAGGGTTGACATGTTTAGGGTATATTTTCAATATTAAATATACTATTAATTAAGTAATAAAGTGTATGTGTTAGTTTTCAAGTCCATCAATAGTATAAAAACTCTACTGACGATGTATCAAATAATTATCGAGAAAATGGTGTATGAATTACTTTTTTAACTTACGTGTACAATATGAAAATTTCACTGACGTAGTATTAAATAATTATTCATTAAAAAGAAATAATAATGTTTTTCTACATATCATAAAGATTTAGTAAAATAAATATTTAGTAATATTTTTCAATAAACTAGTATTTACTTCCACGTGCATTGCACGTGATACTCGTATTTAAATTAAATAAAAATTAAAATAATGATTGAAATTAATTATATATGTAGAGCTGTCAAATCTAAGCCGAAGTCGATAACTCCTCCAATCCGACATAATCCAATGTTGATAAAGAAAGTAAACGACCCAGACCCAACCTATTCAGACACGACAAACTGTATATGCAGTTTACTAAACTTCACCAGTGGTGGATTGTAAAATAAAATCGAATAATTAATATATTAAATAAAATTAAGAATTAAACATTAAAAAATTATGCTTTTTTGGTGCTAAAAAAAAAAAATAACGCTGACCAAATTGAGCTGAATCTAAACCTGAAAAATCCAAAACCCGGATGCTCCGGAACCCGATTGACCCGAGGTCAAAACTCGAATCCGCCTAACCCAATTAGACCTAGTAGATCTGAACCTAGATGAACCGAAACTCGAATGACTCGAGAAAATTACCTGATTCATTTGACTTAAAACTATATTTAACCTACCAATACACGCTACAAAAATAGAAAAACAAAGTGAATCACAATAATTAGATTTTAAATAAATTTTAACTTAATTTGTTAAAAAAATTTGAATAGTTAATGATTAGCCAATTTATTTTAACTTTTAAACTTGGTAATAATACTTTTATCAGCTCATATTATAATTGAAATGGATCCATAACTACCAAAAAAATCTCCAATATTTTAAAAGTAAAATGGTGAAAATAAAATATTTATTAAAATATTCAATTTAATCGAATAAAAATAGAGTTTTTAGTAGAATAATTGTAAAAGTTTATTTCTAAAAAAATTGTAAAAGAATATATTTTAAAAATTCTAATATGTCTAAGTTTTTAAATTAAAATAGTAAAATGATAACAACAAAATAGTTATAAGGATATTAGATTTAATTAAATAAAAATAGAGTTTTTTTACAGAAAAATAAAAATAGAGTTTTTAGTTGAGTAAAACTATAAAAGTATATTTAAAATTTTCTAATACATCTAAGTTTTTTTAATTCAAATAGTAAAATGGTAAAAATGATATAGTTATAAGAATGTGAGATTTTTTTTTAATTATACAGCAAGCAATATATCAAGCAAAAAATCAATTATAAGTCAAATAAAATAATTGCACATTAGGGAAATAATAAATTTTAATCATAATACATTATTATAAACTATCAAATAATAAGATGTCAATCATAATAACTTTTTAAATTAGAATGGTAAAATAAAATAATTATAAAATATTGAATTTTTTGAGATAATAAAATATTGAATTTATTTAAATGAAAACAGTGTTTTTAGTAGAATAAAACTGTATATTATGAAAACAAAAATAGTAAAAAAAAATAAAGCAATTATAAAGATATTAGATTTAATTGAATAAAAATAGAGTTTTTAGTAGAATAAAACTATGATAGTTAAGTAATGGCATTTAAGAAATATGTTTGAATAATAAGGGTATAATGGTCGATTCAATTATAAAAATAAGGGTATAATAGTCGATTCAAAAGTTTCTCATAACTCGTACTTTTATATATATTATAGATAGATTATAAAGGTTTTACATAGTATGAGTAAAATAAAGATTTAATAATACCTTTTTTTGTTTAATTTTGCTACGTAACTAAACTTACATCACAAAATAATGTTCATTTCTTATCAATTAGTTTGCTGGTAACTTAAATTCAAATATTATGTGACTAATGAATTATTCATAAATAAATTATAATTTTAAATATTTATTTTAAAATTTGAATAAATCCCAGTGCAACGCACGGGTTCTATCCTAGTTTGATAATAAGCCTATGTATATACAAATTATTCCATCAATATTTGTAATGTCCAATTTTGATTTTATAAACTTCAAAAACCTTATGAACTTATAAGATTGATTCATGATCCATATTTAGAGGACAAGGTTCTGTAAATAAATAAAAAAAAGTAAACATATAATTAACTTTAAAAAAAAGAAATCAAGTAGAAGTTCACACCAAATGATTGAATCAATCATAATTAGACCATTCAAATTAGCGCAATGATGCCAGAAGTAAGCAAACATGAATTTGGATCGTGATAGCTTAATCATACAAATTACAGTAGTATTTACAACAAGGACAAACATATGGAGGCATTTATTGGAAAGAAGTGAGGAAGAACATGAACATACAAGGATAGTTTACATGACTAGTGGGAGGGTTAGCCCATCTACCAAGTCTTCTACCAGCAAGAATATTTGTTCAGAAAACCTCAGACTCTGGGTTTATCTGCAATTTCCAAAAGAGATTTTATACTTAGGTCATTAGAGCTTATTTCAAGGAAGTAGATATAGCTGTTGAAATATAATAAAAGCATAACATAAAATGAAGCCCACAAGGAGAGCCGGGTCTCCCAACCCTAAATGCGATAGAAGAAAGCCACTGCCACAATCGGCTCACTTTATGGGCACATAGAGGAGAATGCTAAGGACAGTCACTGCTACTATCACCCATGAACATTTTACATTTGTCAGTTAAATGTCCACGGCATCTTAGTTCTACTTGACAAGTTTAAAGTAACCGAGTCCCATATATTTCAATGCTAAAAGACCAGCAATTTCAAAGAATGCAGTTAGTCTCTCAACTGTACAAAGATCATTTACTTTCTATAGCAGTTTAGATGCCAAGATGTGAATTTACCATAAAAAGTTAGAAATGTGCTATTATGTTACCTTTTCTACTGCTGAAATCCCAAAAGGACGTAGCTTTGAAAACTTCCCTTGGGTTACAGAAAGTTGTTTGCTTGGTGGGTAATGATTTATTTCCATCACCATCACTTGAAGTCTCGAGACCACAGGCATGGCAAAAGGATTCCAAATCTGATTCCTATAAAAAACATATCACAATCAAATCAGAAGACAGGATGTCTAAAAGGGTAGAAGTGTACGTACCAAAATCTAAGGCATTAAAAATGATACCTTCATCATCAAAAGTTTGGACAAGTGCTCCAAGGGGTATGGATGAAGCTTGTAGCAACAATTGTTTATATATGAAACAGCCAGCGCTTGAACCTAGGAAGTTGTTGAAAAACGAAAATATTGAAGCAAAGTGAAAAGCAGCAAATACAGTTATATGTTTAAAAGGAAACCGACAAAGAATATTAAACTGTCAAGACAATGCTTAAAACAAATTGTTATCACCACAATCAATGGTATCAAATCTGTAAAAACTAAATACTCATCATTAAACCACACATGAAAAGTTTTAAAGTAATCATTTTAGTGAGAAACAAAGTGCAAGGATTCAGTTAACGGACAGAAAAATTGATGTCAGTCGATATTGATAAACCATATTTAAAACCCATATGTTCACACATGTCGACATGCACAAGCAAAATCCTATACTTTGTGAACTTGAATCTATGAAATACGGACATGCCTTATTTCTGGCATCTGCAATAAATTAATGTATCTTAGAACACCTTTTTGAGTACACGCATTTAGTAAAATCAATGCAATTACATAAATTTATATTGAATTTAAGAACGTTTGCTATATTAACTTCCATACCCTAAGATTATTGAGATCTGTCATCATTTTGTGTCCGTATATATAGTACTGTACCACTATGTTTTAATAATATGGTTGAAAATTATCTAATAAGAAAAGAGATGATGCCAGAAAGATAAGGGCTACACAAAAATGGATGTATTTTGCCTACCTCATTTACATAATGCTCGATAATGCAGTACTGCAAATACGACGCCTCGGCAGATACAGTACAGAGAAAACTCCTATAATTTCCCATCCGGTAAAATCTGTTGAGAAAATTACACAAATCTTAGTTCCCTTCCAGAGTGAGATTCACCTATGAGAAAAGGTTGAATAGATTGCAGCATTAGAGATATGCATCAGCCAAGATTTGAGGTCACCTTAGAACTTGTCGGGCAAAATGCATTTCTTTAGACTTCATAACAAGAGAAGGTACACGGCTGAACCAAAAGGACAGTGACTCCTGCAAAACCAAATTACTTGTTCAGGACCAACAAGGCTGGAATTAATAATTAAAAATATTAGGCACACAAACACAATGATATATAAATCACCGTTTGTTGGCCCTTAGAATCAAGGTGGAGAAGCACATAAAGTGAACGGAACTCAGCCTCGTTCTCATAAATAGGGTTTGTCCCATGATTTGCTTCATATAGAAGATAAAGGGATGCCAAAGTCTTCGATAGTTGCTCCATATTGAGATAGTGCAATGATGAAATACTTGAACCGCCACAACTTCGAAGCCTGTGGTGAGATACTACATGAAATTTTACCTGAATGATAAAACATATAAACATTTGACATTAGATCAAACCTTCATTCTTTCTATGACAATAACCTCTCCTAAATACACATGCAACAAAATGCATGTATCCATGTGGGCCATTCATTCAGTGTCATCCACCTCCTCTTTACATTCATTTTAAAAATGATGTTGCATGTAATAGCAAAGACTTCCTTAAAATATGTTGATCAGATTAATCAAATCTTAAATAAATCTATCTATTTAGGTTTTTCTTGTTGCTATATGCACCAATGATGACGATCTAACAAAGGGTAACTGAGTTTCAACATTAAGATAAGTAGTAAGACAGAGTAGATTGCTGAGTTTCCAGCATTTTGTGAAAAGTATCAACTTCCTATTGCGGGTAATTTTGAACTAAACATCAAAAAAGAAATGAAATTACGATTTTGAAATTTTTGACTCATTTGAAGCCAACATTGTCCTAAAATACTGAAATTTACAGCCTTACTTTCCCCTCAATAAATTCTTTTATTAAAAATTTTTAGGATGAAATCCACAGAACCATGCATGTAGCCGTGACTGCTATCATATATAGTTTAGATAAACAGTGAAGGACCATTGAGAAACCCAATCAGACACTTGGGTGCCCACAAAGCCAACTGATGAAACTTAAAAGGATATAGCGGGGCCAAAATGTACATATCTACTTCCACTGCAGAATATGTAGCCGTCAGCATTCCCTTTTGTTATACATTATCTTTTTCTTTTCCTTGAAACACGCTGCAATTACTGATTATGCAAGTGTAATCATAAAAGTACCAATATCCAAATAGCCAACTCTACATGGTAACAAGAACATTACAGGGTAAATGAGTAACAATTGCTACTGAAAATGATGTAGCTACCCTATCATTATAGATGATGCAAAAATTACAGGCTAAATGAGTTCAAAGGATGGTTAAATGATAGCAAGACTCTTTTAAATCAGATAGCAACTGTAAAACTTTTAAGGTTCATGGTCTATTCATAAGAATGAAGTATCATCAAAGGCAATGAACATAAATCATTGTAACAAATAAATCCCTTTTAGAAAAGAGTATATCAAGCAGTTCAGCTCATAAATACACAGCTGAAAGGTTTAAAAATAAAATAGATGTTTCTGCCAAAGAAATCATACCATTTTCTCATACATGCAAATGGCTCTATCACTGACAATATTCTGCATGCTAAGGTCCTGCCTTATGGACCTTGTCCTATCAAAAATAAAGTCATGAACCACTTCAAAAGGATGTTCACTGGATTCCATTAAGTTTAGAAGGTAGTTTAATGTGTCTTCCAATACTGAGAGAGGCCGGACATCTGACGCTTGGACATACTTCAGTGATATAGTTCTGCAAAACTAGCAGGAGTGAGAGAGTATTAACAGCCTTCCACATCAGATGAAAGCATTCAGAAGATAACAAATGATAAAAAGGGACAAAGCAATATAACTTAGCTTCCTAATCATCAACTATTTTCTAAATGATTGTAAATTTACAGCAATAAAAGGGTAGCGGAGCACATAAGACTCCTGCAAACCTGATGTTCAAATCAGTGGACAATTCCAATGCATTACCTCCCCTCCCCTACAAGGGTGGGATCTAATGTGGTTTAATAGCTGATGGATTGTTTCAAGAAAAGTCCAAGTGTGATCCAAGAGTAATCCAGAAAACATGCTGACCCCTTTTCAGAAAGAGTGAGGATATCTATAGGTTACGACAACTTGAGAAACTAACAAGTATGTATGAGGCAAATGCATCTCTCTTGTGCTCAAGCAGAAAATAAATGGTGAATAGAGCAAATGGGACAAAATGTAGCTGCATTTCCATCACATCCCATCATGGGTTGGTTCCCAAAACATATTCCTCCCTTTCTTCAAAAGTTATGAATATCTTATGTAATACTACAGATTTATGAAAGTGATATTATAAAGACTAATTATATTTTTTATGTAGTACCAAAATTTATGTCAAGTTTTATTACCAATTTCATTTAACATAATAAGTTCCAACCAAAGATCTAAAGCAAATGCCTACAGAAAGTGGTTTGATAAAATAAAATAAAAAATCAAAATTTAAACACATCAAAGGACAAAATTTACCTTCTTGACAGCTAAAGCTGGAGATGTTTTCCTAGGATCTCCATTTAACCTTTCAAAAACAGCCAAGTCTCGCAGCCGCTCCCTCTGAGCCCTCTCCCCATCTGTTGTCACAATGATGAACAGATTACAAACAACACACTTTGAGAGCTAGCATAAACTCACTGCAACTTGTCTTCATAATTTCAATTGCAAATTGCAGTTGCTAACAAGGCTTCATGTTTTACCATAATTCAGTTTCCTATCCAAACTGAACTTTGTTTTTTTTTTTTTTTTTTTTTTTTGTTCTTTCTTTCTTATAACTACAATAAACCAAAATAAGTAGCAAAAGCAACAGCTAAAGAGTAATGGAAAATCATGAAGCCAGAAAGAAGAAAAAAAAACGAAAATTCAGAGGAAAACCATTATAAAGAACACTGGCACAAGGCTAAATTTCGAGCGTTTTTCATTTTATATTCATAGAATTGGGAATACAAATTTACTGGCCTTATTAGTATTGAAATATAATGATGAATGAATAATTACCAGGGCACATGAAAGGGCAAGTTCCAACTATTGAACCAACTTCTTCTCCAGCTTCCTTTTCTCCTTCACGTTGATTATTTTCATTTGTTTCGGATTTCCACCTGGGCAGATGGCCTGAATTTCTCGTATTGTGAGGGGCAGTGCCGATGGTTGCTGTGGAGCGTGGAACAAAGTTTGAGGATTGGGTGGTTCTAGCTGGATTGGAAGAGAAAATTTGAGACCGGAAATGAGTTGAACCGGTGGTGGAGGAGGAGGAAGTGGTGGAGGGATGGTTTCGCCGCTGTTGACGGCGGCGACCGCTCTCTTCCATGGCGTCTATTAGCCAAACGTGAAAGCTTCTCCACTTTCTGGACCAATTTAGCTTTTTTTTTTTTTTCAGGATCGTTTACTTCGCTTTCGGGCCTTTCAATAGATCTTTTGACTTTCTTTGATAATTAAAAACAAGTTATTATTTATATATATAAGGCCCATTCGACAAATGGACCGAGTTTTAGGTTGAACATAAAGACCCAAGTCGGCCCGGGCCCGTGATAAATATTTACTTTTTTGAATTTAAAAAGAAATCTAAAATTTTATTTTATAAATTAATTAATATTAATTTTCATTCTAAACACAGAGGTTAGAGTGAAAGTGCTCGTGTCCTTCTCCATTATAAGCAGAAAGACTCAGTTTTCTTTTTTTCGAATTTCTATTAGCAAAACCAAGAAGCTTTGGATTTCCTCTCTGTTTTCTGGCGTTGATTTTCTCTTCGGAAGACCATGGGGAAGAACGTTGTTTCCGACGAAGAAGGTGAAATTCCTTTTTTTTTTTTTCGCTTTTTGAGCCAAAAAAATCCCTAATTGATTTTTTTTAATGAAGTGGTTTTTTTTTTTAATTTTTCTCAACAATTTTCTCTTGTTTCCAGATGAGTTGGAGCTCGACGAGGAGGGAGAGCCCATCGAAGGGGACAACCTCAATGACGCCGACCCTGAAGAGGACGACGAGGAAGAAGACGGTATGTTTTCCTTTCCAGATCCAATTTCTCGTTCTAAAATTGGGAATTACTTTTTGAAAATTTTATTTATACATTTTTCGTTAATTTTTCAAAGGATAATCGTGAGATGGAAAAGTATATTAGGTCTGAAAAGGGTTATCTTTCTTATGCTTCAATGGGTGGTTTTCTTGTTTTTGTTGATTTTGTTAATGGTTCATGAATTCATTTTAGTTTTTATTATTTATTATTTTAAAAATTTTGGATTTTAACAGAAGAAGGGCAGGATGAATATGAGAATGATGGATTCATAGTTGATGATGTGGAGGATGAAGAGGTAGATGAAGATGAAGAGCGGGCAGATAGTGATGAGGAGAGGAGGAAGAAAAAGAAAAAAAGAAAGAAAAAGTTTGTAATTGCTACTCTTTCGTTTTTTATTTTTTATTTTTTCATATTTTCCATTTGGAAAGGTGTGTAAATTTTTTATGATGTTTATGCCAACATTTTCAGGGAAGCTGAGGACCTTGATGAAGATGATTATGAGCTCCTCCGGGAGAATGATGTCAATGTACCTAAGGTAAGGAGGAAAATGATGGTTGTTAAATTTTCCATTTCTAATTAATATGGTAGGTTTTTTTTTTTTTTTTTTTTTTTTTTCATTTCTATGTTCTAATAGGGCTTTAATTTTATCCTTTTTAAAAAATATAACTACATAACACTGAAGCAGATATGCTAAAAAATTATGGTAAATTGGGACAAAACCTTGGTTTTTGGAGTTTTAGAAGGGCCATTATGGATGAATTTTCGTGCCTGCGTATATGATTTAAGAAAATTAATTTTTTATATTTGTCATCTAAGTTCTGTTTTATTATTGTAGAATTATTCTTAAATTTAATCATACTGCATGGTTTTATCATTGTTGAGTTGAACTCCATAAGTGCAATAAAAAGCTGAACTGTAGAATTTCTTTCTCCAGTTTATGTTTTCTTATGTTGCAAAGTTCTATTCTCTACAACTACTTGAAGTTTCTGCATTAATATATTTTCAGGGTAGTAAGAAATTTAAGCGGTTAAAAAAGGCCCAAAGAGCTTTGGATGAGGACCGGTTTGGGCTTTCTGATGATGAGTTTGATGGAAGCAGTAAGGGTGGGGTAACTGCTGAGGAGAAGCTTAAGCGTACCTTATTTGGTGATGATGATGGTTAGTATACAGAGAATCTTGTCTGTGAGCATTATTCTTAGGAATTCAGTTATTTAATAACTTGTTGACCTGTTGATATATGTCAATGTTTTAGGACAACCACTTGAAGATATCCCTGAAGATGAAGTGCAAATTGACGAGGAGGATGATGGAGATATGGGTGAAGATGACGACATGAGAGACTTCATTGTTGATGAAGATGAAGTAGATGAGCATGGAGCTCCTCTTAGGTATAACCTACACAGTGCATGACTCAGCCGTCCTTTTACTGTTTAATTTTTCTGTTCTCTTATTCAAATAACTTTTTATGCAGACGGAAGAAGTTGAAGAAAAATAAGTTAAGGCAGGCAACAGATGCTTCACAATCTGCTTTACTGGAAGCTCAAGAAATATTTGGTGATGTTGATGAACTTCTTAAACTACGCAAAGTGGGCTTAGATTCCAGTGAGTGGAGAGAAAGGAGACTTGAGGATCAGTTTGAACCCACTGTTCTTTCTGAAAAATATATGACTGAAAAGGATGACCAAATTCGGCTGGCTGATATTCCAGAAAGAATGCAGGTTTGTTGACATGGATCTTGAAAATGTCCTTAATTCCTTTGTTTTATTGCCTCAATCTCTCTCAACGAGTTGTTGTCTCTGTATTTCTTTCTATAAGCTTTCTGAAGAAAGCACTGGCACTCCTCCAATAGATGGAAGGAGCTTATTAGATGAAAGCACCTGGATACATAAGCAACTTACAAGTGGTGCAGTAGCTTTATTTGCTAAAGGAGGGCAGGCTCAGCAAGGACAGGCTCAACAAGGGCAGGATTCAAGTACAGACGAGAATAAAGCAGTGAAGGGTATAAACAAGGATGATATTTTGAGGTTTTTGGAGCTGACCCACGTGCAGAAGTTAGATGTTAGTACTTACTATCTGAATGATAAATGACTTATATGTTGGTTTCTTTCTTTTTTCTTAGTAGTCTTGCATTCCTAATTTCTTGCTTTCAGATTCCCTTTATTGCAATGTATCGCAAGGAGCAGTGCCTAAGTCTGCTAAAAGATCCTGAGCAACATGATGTGGATGATGTTGATCAGGATAAAGCTGAGGAATTGTCTACAATAAAGTGGCACAGGGTAATTGAACTGGTCATGGAACTATGTAATTTGTTTGATTTTGGTATATAATCAGGTTTGGAAGTTAGGCAAAGGTTTTCTGTGAATAATAGATGCATGTGTTTTCTATTTAGGTTCTTTGGGCGATTCAGGACCTGGACCGTAAGTGGCTGCTTCTTCAAAAGCGAAAGAGTGGTCTTCTGTCACACTATAACAAGCGATTTGAAGAAGAGTCTCGCCGAGTATATGATGAGACAAGGCTTAACCTGAACCAACAGCTTTTTGATTCAATTATTAAGGCTCTCCAGGAGGCAGAGTTAGAGAGAGAAGTTGATGATGTTGATGCCAAGTTTAACTTGCATTTCCCGCCAGGCGAGGTTGGTGTTGATGAAGGTCAATATAAGAGGCCCAAGAGGAGATCACAATATAGCATCTGTAATAAGGCTGGCCTGTGGATGGTAGTGAACAAGTTTGGATACAGTGCTGAGGAACTTGGAGCACATCTATCTCTGGAAAAGTTTTTGTTGGTGAGTTTTCTCTCTCTCTCTCTCTCTCTCTGGGGGGTGGGGGGTTATATCGCACTGAGATTTGATGTTCTTGCTTCATTTAACTTTAGGGTGATGACATCGAAGTTGCAAAGGAGACACCAGAAGAGATGGCTTCAAGCTTCACCTGTGCAATGTTTGAGACACCACAAGCTGTCCTTAAAGGAGCCAGACATATGGTATACATATTTATTCTTAGCAAATACAGTGGTTGGTCATAACAAATTGCTCTACCATGTCTATTGATTTATGGTGTTCTTTCTTAGGCTGCAGTTTTGATAAGTTGTGAACCATCTATTAAGAGATTTGTGCGTTCAACCTACATGTCGGAAGCTGTAGTATCAACCAGCCCTACCCCTGATGGGAAAATAGCGATAGATTCTTTCCATCAGTTTGCGGGTGTGAAGTGGTTACGGGAAAAACCATTGAGCAAATTTGAGGATGCACAATGGCTCCTTATCCAGAAGGCGGAAGAGGAGAAGCTTCTTCAAGTAACTATTAAGCTGCCAGAAGAACGTTTGAATAAGTTGTTGAATGATGATTTTTATGAGGTTTATCTCAGTAGAAATTTGAGTAAATTGGCTCAACAGTGGGATGATCAGAGAAGGCTGATAATGAATGATGCTTTTAATAATTTTCTTTTGCCATCAATGGAGAAAGAAGCAAGATCATTGCTGACTAGTAGAGCTAAGAATTGGTTACTTATGGAATATGGCAAGGTTTTATGGAGTAAAGTTTCTGTCGGGCCTTATCAAAAGAAGGAAAATGATATTTCTGATGAGGAAGCTGCACCTCGAGTCATGGCTTGCTGTTGGGGCCCTGGTAATCCTGCAACCACTTTTGTGATGCTAGATTCATCTGGGGAGGTTCTTGATGTGCTTTACACTGGTTCTCTTACTTTACGGTCTCAAAATGTTAATGACCAACAACGCAAGAAAAATGATCAGCAACGTGTTTTGAAATTCATGACTGATCATCAACCACATGTTGTTGTTCTCGGAGCTGTGAATTTGTCTTGTACCCGGTTGAAGGATGATATTTATGAGGTGAGAATTTTCATTCATGAGATATTCGGGTTTTCTTTTCCTCCTCATTTTATGTGAAATGATATATGCCTTTTTCTTCATTGTTGCTTTTCTTTTGTCATATATAAAAAGCATCTACTTTTATTAACTTTTGATCTGATTTAGTTTGTCTCCACTACTTGTTAGCTTGCATATCTTTGCTTGAAATGCCCAGTTTCATTTCATTGAGCCTTGAATAGTAGCTTTTTTTATTCAGCCATGTGAAATGTTTAGAATAAATGATTGCTTTTGACTAAATTTGGTGTGCATTGTCATTTCAAGCTCTTCCAATGAACCTTCTTATACTCTTAATGTAAATCTTGGCCATAATTCATTGAAAGTTCTGATCTTTGAAAGCGAATTGGTCTTAAGTTATGTCATGCAATCCAGACCAAGCATTTGCTTCAGGATTTTGCTCTGCACATGCTTAACATGCAATATTCAAAATGTAGTTCTGTGGTTGTCTTTTGAGAGAAGCCCCAGTTACTTACTGAAAGTGCTTGCTTCAATCCTCCTAATGCTGTGATATATTACAAATGTTATTGTGTTCTGGGTAATTTTTTTTCAGTGTTTATTAGTCTTAGATATTTGGTCTTTTCATTCCTTGTGGTGCTTATTAAGTTTATCCATTCTTATCTGCCTTGTTTCGTGGTATGAAGTAGATTGTCATCAGATGGATGAGCTGTGTGCTTATTTAGTTTATATTTCTTCTTTACCAGATTATTTTTAAGATGGTGGAGGAAAATCCTAGAGATGTTGGGCATGAGATGGATGAGCTGAGCATTGTCTACGGGGATGAATCTCTACCCCGTCTCTATGAAAATTCTAGGATTTCTTCTGATCAGCTGCCTAGCCAGTCAGGTAAAATACATATTCACAAGTTCACGTGTGCATGATGATGTGCTGTCATTTGTTGAAGTTTGTAAGGTATTCCAATTCATCTGTTTTTGTATGTTGATGAAGGTTTTTGTCATCCTTGTTATTGATGTTGTCAGGCATTGTTAAGCGGGCTGTTGCTCTTGGACGTTATCTTCAAAATCCACTAGCAATGGTTGCAACCTTGTGTGGACCAGGGAAAGAGATATTGTCTTGGAAGCTTAGTCCTTTGGAGAGCTTTCTCACAGCGGATGAAAAGTATGGCATGGTTGAACAGGTTATGGTTGATGTCACAAACCAGGTGGGGATTGATGTTAATTTGGCTTCAAGTCATGAATGGCTGTTTGCTCCTTTACAGTTCATTTCTGGTCTTGGGCCTAGAAAGGCTGCATCACTTCAGAGATCATTGGTACGAGCTGGAACAATTTTCACTCGGAAGGACTTTTTGTCAGTCCACGGCCTTGGTAAGAAAGTTTTTGTCAATGCTGTAGGCTTTCTGCGGGTTCGTCGGAGTGGGCTTGCTGCTAATAGCAGCCAGTTCATTGATTTGCTGGATGACACTAGAATACATCCAGAATCTTATCTTCTCGCACAGGAGCTGGCGAAAGATGTCTACGATAAGGAACTAAAAGGTGACAATGATGATGAAGAGGCAATGGAGATGGCAATAGAACAAGTTAGAGATCGGCCTAGTTTGTTGAAAAGCCTTGTTCTTGATAATTATCTAAAAAAACAAATCAAGATCCGCCCAAACTATGCAAACAAGAGGGAGACCTTCGAGGATATAAAAAGGGAGTTAATTCAGGGCTTTCAGGATTGGCGTAAGCAATATAAAGAATCGAGTCAAGATGAGGAGTTCTTCATGATTTCGGGTGAGACCGAGGATACCCTGGCGGAAGGCCGAATTGTTCAGGCTACAGTTCGCAGAGTGCAAGGTGGACGTGCTATCTGTGTACTTGAATCTGGATTGACTGGGATGATTACGAAAGAAGACTATGCAGATGATTGGAGAGATATTGTAGAACTGTCCGATAGGCTGCATGAAGGTGACATCCTGACCTGCAAGATTAAATCAATTCAGAAGAATAGGTACCAGGTGTTCCTGGTTTGTAAAGATAGTGAGATGAAAAGCAATCGATACCAGCATGTCCAGAACCTTGATCCTTACTACCATGAGGAGCGAAGCAGCTTACAGAGTGAGCAAGAGAAAGCTCGTAAAGAGAAGGAACTGGCAAAGAAGCATTTTAAGCCAAGGATGATTGTTCATCCACGCTTCCAAAATATTACTGCTGATGAAGCTATGGAGGTATGTTTCAAGTAATGAACTATTTTAGCTAATTAGATAGGAAAATTGAATTTACTGTTCGACAAAAAGTTAATTGAATTTAACATTCTCAGTGGCCTTATACTGCTTTCATTTTCTATATTCTCTATAGGAATGAATACTTGCACTTCCCATTTTCCCTTTTCCAACTTCAAAAAAAAATTATTATTTCTGTTTTGGTACATCTTATATGTGCAACAAAATGTAATCATTAATGGCCTTACTTTTTATAACTGCATAATTTTGTAGAAGAAAATTTTCAATTAAATTTACTATCCATGGGCTGCAAGAATCTTGCTTCCTTATTCTCAATTTTTGAAAACTTCCATTTCCTTTTTCCTTTTCTATTTTCTATTTTTCTTCCTTATTATGAAAATTTATTTATATTTTTGGACAGTATTTATCTGACAAGGATCCTGGAGAAAGTATTATCCGTCCTAGTTCTCGTGGGCCTTCATATTTAACTCTGACTCTTAAAGTTTATGACGGAGTTTATGCTCACAAAGATATTGTTGAAGGCGGAAAGGAACACAAGGACATCACCAGCCTGCTCCGCATAGGGAAGACATTGAAAATTGGGGAAGACACTTTTGAGGATTTGGATGAGGTGAGTCTTTGTAATTAGAACATTTTTCTGGGGTTTTCCAGATGTGCCTCTTTTTTCTTGGGAATAATTTTGTAGTCAATTTTATTAGCAATTGAAATTTAAAGTTTCTTTTCTCGTCCAATATGATTTTTTTTAGCAGAACTTCCAATATGATATCTAATTTGTTTGATTTTTACTAGACATTTATAAAACTTTTGAGCTTACAACATTAATTGGTTATGTAGTTACATGCTTATCAAATTTGTGGGGCTTATTAATCCCTGCCATGCTTTTTTTTCTTTAATAATTTTAATTCATCTAAGACCATTAAGGTTGCATTGTGTTGTGTGTTGTCTTGAAAAAAATGCTCTAATTAAACCTTCTGTAAGAAAAGTACCTAGCCAAATCAATTGTTTTTCTTGTTAGAAATAAGGGCTATATTCGTCTTATATGAGTAGCATAATACAATATATATTGTGGTGGCGTAAATATCATGAATTTGATCTGTCTGTTAATCGCATTTTTAAATTGCAGGTAATGGATCGATATGTTGATCCCCTTGTGTCTCATCTAAAGGCTATGCTGAGTTATCGCAAGTTCCGGAGGGGAACTAAAACAGAAGTTGATGAGCTTCTAAGGATTGAAAAGGCGGAGTATCCTATGAGGATCGTGTATTGTTTTGGCATTTCTCATGAACATCCAGGCACTTTCATTCTTACTTATATACGGAGTACAAATCCCCATCATGAGTATATTGGCTTATATCCCAAGGGATTCAAATTCAGAAAAAGGATGTTTGAGGACATTGATCGTCTTGTTTCATATTTCCAGAGGCATATTGATGACCCGCAGCATGATTCAGCTCCATCAATTAGATCAGTAGCGGCAATGGTACCAATGCGAAGCCCTGCCGCTGGAGGATCTGGTGGGGCATCTGTTGATGGTGGTTGGGGTGGTTCAACCAATGATGGTGGTTGGAGAGGCCACTCGTATGACAGAGGTCAGTCTTCCACTCCAGGGTCAAGAACAGGTAAATGTTTGCAATAATGTTCAATATTTCTAGAGTAAAATTTCCACATTTTGCAATAATGCCTTGCGTACATATGCTTAATCTGACAAATTATGAAACATTTTTCACTGATTTTTTTTATTTCCTTCCCAAGCAAGGTGGCCAAGAATAATTGTCAACTTTTAGATGTTCATCAAACAAGCTTTCGAGTTTTTAGTTTTGAGTATCTTTAGTTACTAAATTTGCTCCGTAGTATTTTTCTTTTATGTATTTTGTACTGTTAAAAGAGTGTTTTTCTAGGTTTGCTCTTTTTGCTGAAGTGTGTGGCTTCTTTTTTTAATATTATTCAGGCAGAAATGATTATAGAAATAGCAGTAGTCGAGATGGGCATCCAAGTGGCCTACCTCGGCCATATGGTGGGCGTGGACGTGGTAGGGGGTCGTATAACAGCAGCAGAGCCCATAATGATGGGCAGGATTCGTCTTATGATACTCCCAAATGGGATTCAGGTTCGAAGAAAGGGGATGATGGTTGGGCTAAGGTTCAAAACTCTCCGGGTAGGGAAGCTTATTCCAGTGGGTGGGGCACTGCTGGTACCGAAAGTGGCAGTGGGTGGGGTGCCAGTGGAAACGAAGCTGGCAGTGGTGGTGGTGGCAGTGGTAGTGGGTGGGGCGCCAGTGGAAACGAAGCTGCCAGTGGTGGTGGCGGTGGTAGTGGGTGGGACGCCAGTGGAAACGAAGCTGGCGGTGGTAGTGGGTGGGGCAGTGATAATGGCGGTTGGGGCCAAGCAAGTGCTGCTAAAGAAAATGGGGGTTCTGGTTGGTAATTTAGACTTTGGGAGTATTCTTGTAATCTCCTCCTGGTGGTTGAATCTTGGAAAATTTTCTTCCCCTCGACTTTTTCCAGGCATAATTGTAGGTGTTTAGGTGGAAGCTTTAGAATCTTGTTTTAGCAATTTTTACTCTTGGAATTTTACTTTGCTGACTAATATAATGATCAGATTAGTACTAATATGTTTTTTTTTGGCATATATAAATTGAATTAGGCCTTAAGTAGCTTTTGGGCCTTCTCACTAATATGACTAGAGTCGAAGTACAAATATATATATAATCACTCGGATTTGAACATAATTCAAACTCTGCCACGCCCTTTTTTCCCCCGCAGCTGAAAATTCCTCTATAAGGACCACTCCCGCAACAGGCTATAATTACCTCTCTTTTTTTTTTTTTTTTGAAAAAAGCTATATTTACCTCTTTGAAACCTTCCAAAATTAAAACTAAAAAAATATTAGTATAAACTATGTAAAGAGGATTATTCGGTGCATATATCTACCCCTTTCAAAATTAAACCAAAGTATTATTATATAAACTATATAAGGAGGATTATTGAGTGCATATAATATATACATACCATATTTTTCAGGATTATTCACAATCTTTCACTAGTAGACATATTAATTAAAATCATGTTTGGCCAATTTCAATCCCACTATTAGTTTGATCTCCAGCTCCTGCAAGGCTTCGGAAAAGAGCTGCATTATGTAGTTTTCCAAGTTCCGTTGCTTCCTCAAAGCAGGCACCTGTAATCATTGGCTCCAATTGAAATTAAGTAAACAGCTTTGGAGAACAAGGTTTTGGCTTCTGCATCGCCTAGTTTCTGCCTCATCAACTTTTCCGCATTTTGAGGTAACTTAACTGAGTTTTCAAGTCTTTCACCTGTCAATTAAACAAGAAGAGAAATAACTGCCAACGAAAACTTCAAGATTTGACATTAACAAACTTGTAGACATATATACATATATATTAGGTATAATCCATATTAGGTATAATCCCGCGCGATGTGCGATGTGCGGGTCGAGTAAGTAGTTTTTTTTTTAAAAAAGTTAAAAAAAATAGTTAATTTTAATGTATAGCTTTAATAATTAATATATAATTATAATATATCGTTTTAATCATATATCATATCATATCAATTGTTAATTTTGAAGATTTATAATATATGCTAGGATTTGACTTTTGAACACAAAATGAGTATAAAATTAACCTCAAAGCAAGATCACAATGAACTGAGATCCTTGAATTATTCACCAATACGTTGAGATATTTGACCTCTATTTTGACAGTGACGTTTGCCTAATTATATATAACTCTTAGAAAGATTAATCATTTCATTCTCATAGGTAAGTCTTAGAAATGTAGATTTGAGAGAAAAAAAAATTAATAAATGAATTCTTGAAATATAAAATTTAAGAAATTAGCTATTTTTTAAAATTTAAGTGATATGAACACCCTTAAACAAAATTTGAAGAATTAACTCCTAATTTCACGTGGATCTTTGGCAGTTATGTTTTAATTTTTATTGTGTTTATTCAAATTCATTTTGTTCACGAATGGTACTAATTCAATATAAGAACATTTTACTTCTTTCAAATTTGGAAATGATAATTTCATAGATGAAATAAGAATAAGTTTATAAAAAACTTTAAAAAAGAAAATCAACTAGTATAAACCCTTATTTACTACCCTCCAAAAATATTTCCCTATTTACTCCAAATAAAGGGATGAAGTTAAGAGGGAGGGAGACTATGTGGAAAGAATAACGTACAAACATTGAATTGATGTAGAAAAATTATGGGTTTAATTATTAATAAATCCTTTATTGATAATGAAATTTTCTTATTTACTACATAAAAGTTTAAGGATAAAATATCTTCTTCTTCTTAAAAGAAATAAGAGAGTATTAGACATAGAGATAATAAAATGAAATGATATTATCAAGTTAAATCAACCGCTTGGAGATCTCAATTGGTTCAGGACATGTAAGGTGTCCCAATGGAAACATGTACAATACTACAAATATTGCATCATATCTTTGCTTTAAAAAAAATGTAGAATAACATGTACACTACTACAAATATTGCATCACATCTTTGTTTTTTAAAAAATGTAGAAAAAAAAGTATATTGCACCATTCAGCCAATAAAGGCTTCATAAATTCCATGATACCAATTGGATTTGTAATTTTACATAACTTGCATATATAAATTAATTCGCAGTAGAGAAACGGATGATGAATCTACATTACCCAATATCAAATAATCATAATTCACCGTTACAATTTGCGCATATCATGGGCTTAAGAAATCTTTTAATAACTTTGACCAACCCTTCATTTCATCAGTCATGGAGAATCTAAGCAATTTTCTATCATCTCCTTACTTTAATCAATCATTGAATATTCAATTTTGGTTGGAAAAGACAAATTTGGATCGAGTATCCATCTTCACTATAACCTGAAATTATATTTTAGTTATCCATCTATGTATATATAGAAAACAATTACGTACAACTAAGTATTTGAAAAGAATAAAATACAAATGAAAATTGAACCTTATGAAGACAATTTTTAGCATATATATTTTAGTGATTTAGGCAAGTAGTTGTCATTAAGTGAGGGGAGGAGAAGAAGCAATGAATATTTTAGCCTTGAAAAAGAATTGCTATATACACATGAAATACGAAACTGAGGACATTATATTTTGGAAAAAAATTGCTTACCCCATTGTATATTTCGATTTGATTCACACATCATTTGATGCTCTACATTCCATAGGTATACATTGCAACAAAAAAAGTTTTATAAATTTTGCATTGGCATGATTAAAGTTTAAATTTTGAAATGAAGAAATCTCGGAAGAAAAGTTAAAAAAACATAAAAAATGACATTGAAAGTACACTAACTCTAACAAACTATTAATCTAAAAAATCCAAGCAAATACAATTTCTTTTAAATAAAAAATCCATATATCCATACCTCTTTTATCTTGACACCACCATGACAAACCAAGTCATTTTGTGACCATCATGATAAACTGGATCATTTGCTTTGCAGAAGTTTGTCAACCATCATATCCTCATTTCTCATCCCTTTTTTTTGGTGAATCATTTCTCATCCTTCCAACACTAAACGATTGATAGAAAAATGACTTTATATAGACAAAAGATAGGGTAAAGGTATAATATAACTTAAATTCAAAAGGTTTATTATGAAATGTGTAACTGTAACCACAATGAAAGCATATAATCATATCATATGATCATAATTAAAATTTAAATAATTAATTGAGAAGATGGAAAACATATTAAGTTAGAAAATTTAATTTAGAATGTAACGTACATATAAACATCTAATGAAAATTAATATAGAATGAAATGTGTAACTGTAATAATAGCATATAATCATATCATATCATAATCATAATTACAATTTTAAATAATTAATTGAGAAGATGAAAAACATATTAAGTTACAAAATTTAATTTAGAATGTAACGTACATGTAAACATCCAATGACAATTAATATAAAATGCAATTTGTTGTTAGGAAAAGAACAATGTAAATTCTTTATATATAATAAGTTCATAAAGAGCTCACAAACAATTGGCACATTAATTCCCCAAAAGGAGCCAAATATATATATATATATATATATATATATATATATATATACACCAAGGTAATTAAAAGATCATAAATTGTTTTGATTAATCTATTGTTGGGGTTAAAATATACTCCATATAGCAACATAAGCATAAGCAAAAGCTTACAAAGGACTAACAGCACTTGTTCCTTCAAGTAAGGTTTGGAGTTCGAGTCTTATGAATGGAGAAAACCATTGTTTAGCTTTACCCCATACTAGGTCGACCCAAACAAAGTTATATTGTAAATATAAAATAAGGAAAAAAAAATTATGCAAAGTTATACTGATAGTGTATTGTATAATAATTCTATAAGAAAAATTATGCAATATACCGTCAGTGGAGTTTAGCAGACTGCACGTGCGGGGTTTAAGGGTTGACATGTATTCCCTTAGGGAATATATACTACATATTAATTTTATATACTCTGGAAAAGACTAACTACCCCTTTCAACTTTCAATCAGGGAAGAGCTAATCGCCCCGTTTTCGTCATTTAATCACTTGGTTTTTTACTTCATCGCCCTCAATTCACACTTGATGATTTTTGTTTGTTTTGGGCCATTAAAGTAATCTGATATATTATTTGGTTCATG
>AWWV01016493.1:0-24953 GCA_001974805.1 Corchorus capsularis
AAAGTTTTTTTTTTTTTAAGATTTTCTTTTAGTTTTCTTTTGTTCTTTAATAAGTATTAGGTAATTCATTTAGTTTAAATAGGTATAGATATGTCAATATTAGCAAGTAGACTTTAATTTTTGATTAATGATAAATAGATTTTTTTTTACTTTTTTTCAGAAAAAAAAATCTTTCAATCCAAAAATTCCTTTACTCATCCCGGAAGTCACTCCTCCATGAATTTTGATGTTGTTTTGCTTGAACGATTGAGATTTGGAAGTTTGAAGATTGAGAGAATTTGAGAGAATTGAAAATTTTGAAGTTTGAAGGAAATGGCAAAATAATCCAAAGAGGGGGCGGTATTTAGTAATCCCCATAAATAATTGTTGTTTGATTTTTGAGGGATACTGACCATTAAGATGTTTGCCTAGGTACGATGTTAGAACTTAGAACTAGTATAATTTTAGATTTTTTATCTTTGAAGTACGGCATATAATTTGACTTAGTTTTAATAATAACAATGGAAAATGATGGAAAAAATGTAGAATTATAAATAATATATATGCTTTTTCTCCGAAATCATAGATGTCAATGTCTATCAATGTTTGAAAACTACACAAAATTAAAATTTTGTACAAGGAAAAAGATTGGGTATTCTTGAATTTTTTAAGATGAGAATTCGTTGTTAAAAGGTTATTATTCAACATTCATAACAACCAAATAAGTTGATGAATATGGATGAGTTAAGTTTCTTTTTTTTTTTTTTAGTAAACTAGAACTGGATTAAATAAAGGTTTAGGAGTTTACAGGTCTGGGCATAGAGAGCCCCATTACATCATCCATATAAAGTATAAACATCAAAAACAGAGTTTGGTACATGATCATAAACTAGGAAATGATCCTCAAAAACAGAGTCCTAACAAAACCACATATCCATTCCCCATATTCACTCATCCTCTAGCACTAGGACTACCAGGATTAGTCGAGCCATTAGTGTTTAACTTAAACCAGCCTTGACCCGGGGGATTCCAACAAACATTCACAGTCTTTCTAATCATAACATTAGTGTTAGAAACACCAAGATGGAAGAATTTAGAAGCTTTAACAAAAGAAGTATTATAGACATTGTTTAAGTCCAAGACCATGCCTTGAAAAAGTCTAGAATTTATGGAGTATCACAAGCTCTAACAGCAGTAAGCAAAAAGGCAAGGCCAAGGCAAGTTATTTACATGCATAGGATTAGAAAAATTCATCCTAAACCAGTCAAAAATATTATCCACATCAAAAAAAATTTGTGGTAAGGGACTGATCTTGTCCCAAAGAGAATGAGCAAAGGTACAGTCTCTAAGGACATGGAGGGAAGATTCCTTAGTGTCCAAACAAAGATCACAACAGGGGTCATGTGAAATTTTACGAAGATAGAGCATGGATCTAGTACATAGTTTATCAAGAGCAGCAATCCAAATAAAATGTTTGACCCTAAAATGACAAGGAGAATTCCACATTTTTTTTTCCAAAAAACACTGTCAACATTTTCATTCAAAATATCAGTAGCTATCTCATAAGCATAATTCAAGTTAAAAGATCCATCATAAGAATAATTCCAAAAATTTAAATCATAAGGTTTCTATCAAAAGGCAGAGCAAGAAAGTAGATTAGCTTGGAAATGCAATCTGTAAAACGAAAGGAAGTAGCATTAAGGTTCCAAAGTCCATCAGAATTCAAACAATCAACAACTTTAAGCATTTCCTCATTTCTATTCAAAGGACCATAAATCAAAGATCTAAGGTTACCATCACAATTAGTAAGCCATCTATCAGTCCAGAAAAAGGTATTCTTACCAGATTTAATGACTTTTCTACACCCCTCACTTAAGACTTCGTTACCTTTTCAAAAGCCCTTCCATATATCAGAAGAATTACTTCTCAAGATGCAACAACTTTATGAAACTTATATTTAGCACTTATAGCCTTCACCCACAACTCTTCAGGGGATCTTCTAGCTCTCCATTGAAGTTTAGCCAACAAAGCAAGATTCCTATATTTAGGGCCCGTTTGGTATCGTTGCCAATTCTGTTTTTTTTGTTGCCAATTTCGATTTTTGAAAACAAATCAATTAAAAGTATGTTTGGCTAGATGTTTTTGTTTTGTAAAAAATGGCAACAACCCCCGTGTTTCCAAAAAAAGTGGAAACAATAATTTCTTGCTTTCAACATTTTCCGAAATGTTTCCAAAGTAAATAACGCACTGATGAACAATATTTGTTTTAATGAGGTCTGGCCTTCGATTCACAGCTACCGCATATCAGTATGTTTTTTTCCCTTTTTTTGTAAGTTTGGCTCTTTTCTTACACTCCTTATTCACGATACTTTGTCATTTTCACGCCACTCTCTCTTTTCCTCTCTTCTTCAGATCTGCTCACCCTCAATTAGGGTTTTTTATTTTAATCAGAACACACTCTCTCTTTTCCTCTCTTCTTCAGATCGCCTATGCTCTCCATCACTTGGGTTATGAATTTGTATTAATTCTTCTAATATGTATGTTAATTCCTCCATCTAATTTTTAGGTATTTGCTTTCGGTTTGGATTAATTCCTCAAAATAGTCTGTTTTAGAGTTTGGGTTTTAAGCGCTTATGGGTTTAATTCATATATATACATATTTGAAAACTTCTGATTTATGGTTTTATTAGTTAAAGAAGAGATTTGGAATCCTTAAAAACTCAAAAAAAGAAGATCAAATTTTTAATCTTTTATAAGCTATGTGACGCCACTTTTAATCTTTTATAAGTTAATTAGCTTTCAATTCCTTTGATTAGTCTTTCAAAATTTCCAATAATTGAAACAATTTCCCAAGTGCATAGACGTATGTATCCAATTGGATTTAATTTCTTTTTCTTTTTTTTTATACTTCAACAATCTTTCCCTGTGGAAGTTTATTTCTATCCTTCGTTCCAAATGGGCAAATAAAAAATGTTTGGTTAAATATTGCTCCTGTCAGTTTTCATCTAGGAGACAGTGATAGTATAGTATTTGATGCTAAACTAGAAGATTATGTTCTTGTTGACCTTTTTTCCTTAGCAATATGTTGAGTTTTTTGAAATTTTGCACCTTATGAAGTGATTAGACAATCAAATTTTATCGTACATGTTTACTGGTGATAGGAATTTTTTCCATAGTTTCCTCAATATGAATCTATTACTGGTCTTTGATAATTGTGCATTCAAGAATTGGTGCTTTGTGGATAAGTTTTTATATTTTTGTCTATGATGTTCTCTCTAATTGAGTTTTTCCTTTGCTATGCTGTCATCTAACAAGTTCCCTCTTTAATTTTGAAGAAATAATAGTTTTTTGATCATAGGACCTAGATTTTGTCTTGAGTTGCTTCAATCTTTTCCTTTTTTTCTTTGTAACAGGTCTTGTTAGAACAAGATGGGGCTACCAGTATAGAAGAACGCATGCATGACTACCAATTGAGCAGGTTGTTGTATGAATGTGATAAAAGCATATAATTATTGCCCACATTTTGTATAGCTTCTGGTTCCTGTGAATGCAAATGGGATTTGATTTTCCATAGAATTTCTAGTGCAAATAATGCTCATTCAGAATGATAAGATGAAAACGCTGGCAACCGTGGCATTTCAGGCGGTGGGAAACGTTGAGTCTCCATTGGGTTGATCTAGTTCATGACCCTGCTGTTCTTCTCATTGATGAACCAGCATCATGGTTGGATTCGGCATCAACCCTTGATGTAGTATTGTTGTTGAAATCCATGCCCTTGAAACAAGGCAAGACAATTGTTTTGACCATTTATATTTCAACTTGGTTCTCGGATTCTCGAGCTGTTTCAAAGTATCCCTTCGAGTCTTTTATGATAAATGAGTATGGAGGAGAAAATGGCCAGATAGATGCTTGGAGATTGTATGTTGAAGGGCTTTTGGTGCAGCAAGATCTTAAAGGGTCAATATTGTTTCTACTTTGAAAGAAGAATTGCTGGACAAACAATTGGCAAAGTATGTGATTTTTTTTTGTCGATGATTCATTACAATTACTGGACAAAATTTAAGGTTGTTAAGACTAAGCTTTGAGAGCCTGGAAAACTATGTAACTCTTGTCAAAGATCTAGGCTCTTCTGTTGTAAAGATTAACAATTAAAATATAAAGATATGGGCTCTTCTGTTGTTAAGACTATTAAAATATTAATTTAATTTGATAAAAATTATTAAAGTATAAATTTTGATAAAAGATGATAAAAAAGTCTGCAACAACATTTTACCAACCAAACATGTTTCATGTTCCCAAAATACACAGCAAAATTGTATATCCAAACATGCTTCTGTTTCCAAAAAATTGACAGCTGCAACAAAAACAAAAGAAAAACAAAAAATAGAAAAACGTAAATGATGCCAAACGACCCCTTAGCTTTTCTTAGATTCAACCCCCCCTCCCTCCTTTCTTTTTCTTAGTAACCTGGTCCCAATTGACAAGATGAATATTCTTACTTTCAAAGGAATCACCCCATTAAAATTTCTACAAATGCTATCAATCTAAGAATGGATAAAAGTAGGAAGAAGACTAGAATTCACAGAGTAATCAGCAATGGCAGAGAATATGGATTGAATCAAAGTGCATCTACCTGCTAAAGATAAATTCTGAGTTTTCAACCAGACAACTTATTTCTAAACTTATCAATGATAAGAATGAAATCTCTCTTTTTAGCTTTCCCAACAAGAGTGGGAAGACCTAAATAATCACCAAGATTGTTCACTTTCCTAAACCCCTAGAGAGGAGGTGAAGAGATTGATACTATCCTCAGAGACCCTAGGAGAAAACCACATTTTCTGTTTGCTAACATTGACCCTTTGGCCAGATTTAGCAAAAAAAAGATCTAAGGTCCTAGAAATGGCCTCACAATTCTTGGAATTGGCTTTAGCAAAAAACATGATGTCATCAACAAAGAGGAGGTGAGAGATCCTAGGACCACCCTTCCCAACAAGAATAAGAGACCAACTATTCTGAGAAACCTCATTATCAATAGTAAGAGAAGGAAACTCCATGCAGAGAATAAATAATTAAGGGGATATAGGATCCCTTTGTCTAATGCCACGAGAAGAAATAAAAGGGTCAGAAGAATGACCATTAATAAGAATAGAAAGCTTCGGTTTAGAAATAAAAGACATGATAATAGCAATGAAAGAATAAGGAAAGCCAAAATAAATCAACATTTCCTTAATGAACCCCAACTTCAGTCTTTAAAAAGCTTTTTCCAAGTCAATCTTAATACAAACCCACCCATCCTTAGCTTGACTATGCTTAGTAGAATTAAGAGCCTTTTGAACAATGATGACAATATCAGAGGCTCTTCTACTTGGAAGGAAAGCAACTTGAACAGGGTTAATTAAATTCTTAAGACACTCCTTAAGTCTGTCAGCAAGAATCTTGGTAACAACTTTATAACAGGAATTACCTAAGCTAATAGGTCTAAAAAGCTTAATGCTATCAGCATTTGAAGTCTTAGGGGCTAAACAAATAAGAAAATGATCCAGTCATCAAACATCCTATGATAATTAAAGACATACTTGACAATAATGCACATTGTATAATTACCCACATCCATCCAACATTTCCAAAAAAAACCCAATGCAAAGACCATCGGGCCCAAGTGCTTTAAAGGGTTTAAGGCTCGACAAAGCATCTTTAATATCCTCACTAGTAGGCAGACTGTTAAGTAATTCAAAAGACATGCTTTCTAATACCAAAGGGTTCATCTTTGGGGAACAAACAACTAGAATCTGACTCAGAAGTGTACAGACTTTTAAAAAATTCAACAATGTGATTCTTCCTGAAGCTAGTTATCATTCTTATCCTTAAGAGTTAAAATTCTATTATACATTCTCCTAACAATATTAGTCTTGTGAAAAAAACTTGGTATTATTATCCCCTTCTAAAAGCCAGTCAACCCTGGACTTCATGGCTCATAAAGTTTCTTCCTTCCTAATTAGATTGGCAAGTTCAAGTTTAAGATCTTTGTCTAAATCCAATAAGAATTGAGAAGGCTTTTCAGAAATTTCCTTTTGCACACCAAACAACCTAGCTTGAATTCTTTTTTTGTTATGAAAAACATTACCAAAAACATTTTTATTCCAATCCTTAACAGGAGTGCTAAATTCATTGACAGCAGCATCATAACAAAGAGGGTGAGACCCTTAAGCAAATTTTACAACATGAAAAAAAGAGTTATCAAAAAGCCAAATGGGCTGGTACCTAAAAGGATTGTTTTCAAAACAGGATCATCAACATCAGTAGCAAATAAGATAGGACAATGATCATAACAAGTTTTGACAAGATGAAAAACCATAGAATTAGGAAATAAATCAAGCCAACTATGATTGACCCATACTCTATCTATTCTTTCTTGAATGAGAGTAGTAATAGGCTGAGAATTAGACCAAGTGAGTTTAGGGCCTACAAACCCAACATTAATCATACCACAAGAATTTATGCAATCATTAAGAAGAGCAGACCTAGCTAAATTAATGCTTCTACCACCAAATTTATCATTAGAATGAAGGGGTTCATTAAAACCCCCAATCCAGAGCCATGGCTTGTTCAAGTTAAGATTAATGCAAGATAAATAATCCCATAACAAAGCCCTGCTTTCATGATCCGTACTAGCATAAACAACAGAGATACCTAAAGAATGATTTGAGAACCTAACCTTGATGTCGATAGTGATCCCCTGCTGAGTCTTATTACTTTTGACAGTGACATCAAATTCCCTCATATTTTAGAGGATTCAAAAACCACCCGAAAAACCAATAGGATCCACAAATTTAATACCATCGTAACCAAGAGAGTTTCTCACCGCTTCACCTCTAGTGCCCTAAATTCTAGGTTCTGGAATTACCAAAAGACTTGTCTTGTGATCATCCACCAATTGACTGACAAATTGCTTAAATTGGGGATTTGCCGCCCCTCTCACATTATAACTTAGGATCTTCATGTTGCACCATCGGAATCTTGTACATCCATCCTGGATGATGCTCTTAGCTGCTCGGACCTCGTCTTCAAATATTGCTTTCCGAATACCTCTGGTTGTATTCGTATATGAAGATGAGTTGTTCCTTCTTCGGGAATTACGCAAGACCTTGCATAAAATTTCACTGAGCCCTCTGCTAAACTGCAATGTGAAGATTCCCTTTTAACATTATCTCCATCAAGGGGTCTCCCGAAGTCAAGTTGGAACTACCTTCACCGCCGGGTAAGGCAGAAACTCCTCTTGGGTTGGCATCTCCGGAATCCCCAAGCATTTAAGAAGCATCGGAGACCACTTCACCTCCCCTATCTCCAACATCTCTTGTTGGCTCAGCTTCGCAATCATGAGGCAAAGATCCTTCAACACTGACTCTTTCTCGATCCAATGGCAATCCCATAGATTGGGACTCGAGTATGAGATTTGAAGGAGACTCACGATTGATTCTATCACTTGAAACTCCAAAATGATGGGTTGATCTATCGTATCAGGCTGGGCTGGGTCGAGGTCCACTGTAGACAATCCAACAAAATTGTTTCCCTCTCCAATATTTGGTTAAAATTTTGAATCAATAGATTTTTGCCGCCAGACTTGTACATATTTTCCTTTCCTCTAAGAATTGGATCTATTTCCACGGTTTCTATATTAACATTCTTTCTACCTTTGGACTTTCTTCTTCTAGATCTTCCACGAGATCTATGTTTTGTTTTTTTGATACAATCATCCAAGGTCCGCTGCCGGACTTATCCTCCTCAAGAGAAGCTTCAAACTTGCAATCATTTTCTTTATGTCCCATTTTCCCATACTTAAAACAGACAGAAATCCCCTCATATTGCATCACTTGTTTAGTCTTCCTAATTTTAATTTTGTCAATAAGAGTTTTGCTGGAAGGAACTTGGATACACATTCTGGCGAAGCGATCTCGACTGTTTGAAGTTAAGTTTCTTTTTTGATACATACAAATTTAGGTGAGGGGAGACTGCCTTAGTTTAGAGTCATGACATGCCACAGTCCTCAGAAAGGGCTTACAAGTACCAAATCACTCAACAACGAAAATTATCGATGAAACTCAAATTTCATACCTTTCAAATAGAGATGCAACGCCTTACCAACTGAACCAACTTCAATCGCCAATGAGTGTTTTTCTTTAATTTCTAATTTTTATACCAACTAATCATGCCGTACACAAAAATAATTATTAACTTTCTTTCTTTTCAAATTCAAATTTTAGCTACATGATTTTTTTTTGGATAAAATTTCAAATAAGGGTGGTGTAACAAAATTTTTTATCATTTGGTATCATACTGAATTGTATTTATTAAGAATGAAATAAAAAGTTATAAAATTATTAAAAGGGATATCGTACTACCACTTTTACCCTTATTTTAAACTTAAATGTTCAACTTCTACCAAACAAATCCTCTAGTTTTAATTAACCAAAACCTAATTTTCTTTCTCTCTTCTTTCACCTGTTATTTAACTTTAATAACCAAAAAGAAATTAGGGCCATAAAAAGGATATTGGCTTTGTTGCCGCCTTTCGCTTTGCTTGAGTCGCCAATAGGTGATTTTCATTGCAGAAAACTATGAGTTCCACTTGGCTTTTTAGTTCTTGAATATCTTCCATGGCTGGCTTCATTTTCCACGGCACCCTTGTCTTGTCTTTCCAAATCTTTTCCCATTTCTGATACGATCCAGTCGAGGCCCACATCCACAAGGATTAAAATACCTTTCGCAAAGACTATGAGCCTTTTAGCATTTTTAGATTGTATTAGGTTTCTATGTTTGCAATGTAGAGGATTGCAGCCATTACGTGATCCCCAATCTGATATTGTACTATATATAAACGTTGCAACAGGAAAGAAATCAAGAAGAATGTTAAGGAAAAAAATCTAGTTTCTCATCCCCTTCTTTAGGCTTGGTTTCGACCAAGATTAGGCTTGGCCTCGATCAAGACTTTCTCATCTCTTTCTCTCTAATTTCCCATCCCTTTCTCTATCGTTCTATCAATCCCAAAATTGGGATCCTATCATTGGTGCTTTCATTGGACTTACTCCCTCCATGGATGAGTCTCGAACCCTATTGGTGAAGGTTTCTAATGTTCTGTATCCTCTCACCGATGAAGTGCTACAACAAATTTTTTCACCTTATGGATTGGTGGAAATGGTAATCATATTTCAAGAAACCGATGAATTTCAAGCCCTGCTCCAATATCAATTGCGTCAAAATGCTATCACGGCTCAAGCTCTTCTTCATGGTCACCATATTTATGATGGTTGTTGTCTACTGGATCTGCAGTTTGCAAACCTTGATGAATTATGGGGTCCTTCCACTACCATTGAAGAGAGGGAAAAATCTTCCGAGGTTATTTTTGCTCGGATATAGCTTACTCTTGAGGCGTTGGCTGCGGCTTCTGAGGAAGAAGAGCAGGAATCTGCCACCACGGACTTAGACGGTCTTCAATTTCAAGATCCAAATCCCATTGCTAGACATTTAGAGTTTCCCCAAAAAGTCCCAGTTGAGGCTGTACCTGCAAAATTGTCTAGTGCATCGGTGCTCGAGGGATGCGAGGATTCAGTGGCTGGCGTTGGAGGTTTGCCGCAAGCCATGATGGAATGGCCTATGGCGGTGTTCATTGGATTCCGCCCAGGGAGGTTTCCGAGTTTGAAAGAGAATACTATCAATAGTTGTGCAATACAACTGTTCGACAAAATGCATGAACCAGTTACATTTTTCCACAGACCTTCAGTTTACAAAATGGAAGATCCCTGTCTAGTAATGGAGTGTGTGAAAGCCACAACTAAATCCATTGAGTGGCCACAGGTAATAAGTATTGAGCAAATTGACCATGTTGATTTCATAGGCATTTCACTTTGTTTGGAACCTATTGCTGCAATTACACTTGGTGGGATCATACATTCTAGTAATGATGTTGTAGTAATGAAGAAAGATAATACTATGGGATTGTTAGTTGCAGTGATTAATGTTGATGAGAATATGTTGAGCAAAATCAAGGTCAACCTAAATATAATGAGGGAGAAAAACTCATTGGTGTTCATAGGCTTTCGTCCTGGTATTTTTTTCAACAAATCCTCTGCTCCGAAATGGTTCCTTACCTTAGCTAGTGATAAAGTGGCATATTTAGTTATAGGGATGCAACCTTGTTTCAACTTGTTGATTCCAGACTTGAAAGTTATGTTCTTGTTCATCATGGTTGTTGTTCTTCCAAGCATTGATGATAGCTCTAAAGTTTTGGGCAATGCTTCTTGCCACGCGTCTACTTCATCTCAATGGGCTTCTCAGGTCTCTACACACTCATCTCAAACAATTGTGAGCAATCTCTATGCCTTTGATCAAATTAGGAAATGGATTGGAGCCTACTGCATTGATGCTCTTTATGCCTTCAACCTTGAGGACAAGGTTGTCGTGAAGGGGAAGGTAATGATACGATCCAGTCGAGGCCCACATCCACAAGGATTAAAATACCTTCCGCAAAGACTATGAGCTGTTTAGCATTTTTAGATTGTATTAGGTTTCTATGTTTGCAATGTAGAGGATTGCAGCCATTACGTGATCCCCAATCTGTTATTGTACTATATATAAACGTTGCAACAGGAAAGAAATCAAGAAGAATGTTAAGGAAAAAAATCTAGTTTCTCATCCCCTTCTTTAGGCTTGGTTTCGACCAAGATTAGGCTTGGCCTCGGTCAAGACTTTCTCATCTCTTTCTCTCTAATTTCCCACCCCTTTCTCTATCGTTCTATCAATCCCAAAATTGGGATCCTATCAATTTCCTTCCTCTGTCTCTGCATTAGATTCTTTCGTCTCTTTAACTTCTTTTGTTTCAAATCTTGGACTAAAGTCTAAACTATAACTCAATTAAATATTAAATTATATCCCAACAGGTTACCTTTATATATAATGATGGCTAATCTCGAGAAAATTAAAAAAGTTCAACCGCATTCAATCATGTCAAAATTGCAAAAAATTGCATTCGAGTTGGAGGAAAGGCCCAATGTGTAGTTTTTCTTCTCTTAGTAAGGTTAAATAGGTAAATACAATATCCTTTTTAGAGATTTTATAAAGTATCATTTCCTTCCTAGTAATTATTGTTTTGGATAGTACCAATTAGTAAAAAATTTTGATATATCGCCTTTTTTTGAAATTTTCCCCCTTTTTTTTGTTGTTTTGGTTACCTATCATTAAGCTTAAAACTATATACTTTTTTTTTCATCAAAACTATATACTGTTTTGGAACATAAAATTTAATATATCTTTTTGTTACATATTACATATATTAGGTTATTAGGTTTTAGGTTAAGTGATTAAATAGTCATTTTGTATAGCTAGGTGGGTGAATAAGATATAAACTTACAAAGGTTAAGTGTCTAAATTTAAAATTTAATTTTTCTTTTTTAAAAAATTAAATATTGATCTATCTATAAAGACTAGTTTAACTTTTACGTGTACTACATGTGACCCACCATGTTTAAATTAAATATTTTTATGAAATTTGATAATAATCACTAAAAGTTTGATAACCTCCATATAAAATTTTGATAATTTCACTATAAAGTTTTTATAACGATACTATAGAATTTCAAGAACCTGGATATGAAATTTTGTTAACTTCCGTATAAAATTTTGTTACACTCATTGGCTCCCTATAAAATTTTAATAACCACCTAATGAAATTTTGATAATCACCTTATGAAATTTTGATAACCTCCCAATGAAATATTGGTAAGCGCACATTATGAAATTTTGATAACTTTCTGGTAACCACATTATAAAATTTTGATAACCATACCATGAAATTGTGACACCTCACTATGAAATTCTTATAAACCTCCCTATAAAATTTTGATAACCTCCATTTGAAATTTTGATAACCTCATGAAATTTTGCAAACTACCTCATGGAATTTCGATAACCATCTTATGAAATTTTGATAACATCCCTATAAATTTTTTATTACCTCATAAAATTTTGTTAACCTCCTACGAAATTTTGATAAGAACACTATTAAATTTTGATAACCCCAAAAGAAATTTGGATAACTAACTACACCATAAAATTACGATAACTTACCTATGAAATTTTGTGAATCTCCCTATAAAATTTTTAGAACCACACTATCAAATTTTGTTAATCTCACTATAAATTTGATAAACTCATTATGAAATTTTAAGTACCACACAATGAAAATTTGATAAGCTCTCCCTCTGAAATACCACATTATAAAATTTTGATAACCACACTATGAGATTTTGTAAATCAGTGATCAAATTTCAAAGTGGATGCAAGTCAGTGTTAGCGTTTTCAATAAGATTAATAACAACTTTTGCATCAATAGAAATCTCAAAGTTTGTAATTTCCTTGTCAAAAGCCAACTTCAAACCATCTCTAAGTCCCCACAGTTCAGCTTGGATACTAGTAGCATGATCAATTCTCCTAGCAAAACCACATATCCATTCCCATATTCACTCCTAAATCCTCTAGCACTAGGACTACCAGGATTAGTCGAGCCATTAGTGTTTAACTTAAACCAGCCTTGACCCGGGGGATTCCAGCAAACATTCACAGTCTTTCTAATCATAACATTAGTGTTAGAAACACCAAGATGGAAGAATTCAGAAGCTTTAACAAAAGAAGTATTATAGACAGTATTTAAGTCCAAGACCATGCCTTGAAAAGGTCTAGAATTTTTGGAGTATCACAAGCTCTAACAGCAGTAAGCAAAAAGGCAAGGCCAAGGCAAGTTATTTACATGCATAGGATTAGAAAAATTCATCCTATACCAGTCAAAAATATTATCCACGTAAAAAAAAATTTGTGGTAAGGGACTGATCTTGTCCCAAAGAGAATGAGCAAAGGTACAGTCTCTAAGGACATGGAGGGAAGATTCCTTAGTGTCCAAACAAAGATCACAACAAGGGTCATGTGAAATTTTACGAAGATAGAGCATGGATCTAGTACATAATTTATCAAGAGCAGCAATCTAAATAAGATGTTTGACCCTAAAATGACAAGGAGAATTCCACATTTTTTTCCAAAATACACTGTCAACATTTTCATTCAAAATATCAGTAGCTATCTCATAAGCATACTTCAAGTTAAAAGATCCATCACAAGAATAATTCCAAACACTTAAATCATAAGGTTTCTATCAAAAGGCAGAGCAACAAAGTAGATTAGCTTGGAAAACGAAAGGAAGTAGCATTAAGGTTCCAAAGTCCATCAGAATTCAAACAATCAACAACTTTGACCATTTCCTAATTTCTATTCAAAAAACCATAAATCAAAGATCTAAGGCTACCATCACAATTAGTAAGCCATCTATCAGTCCAAAAAAAGGTATTCTTCTGACTTTTCTACACCCCTCACTTAAAACTTGGCCACCTTTACGAAAGCCCTTCCATGTATCAGAAGAATTACTTCTCAAGATGCAACAACATTATGAAACTTATATTTAGCACTTATAGCCTTCACCCAAAACTCTTCAGGGGATCTTCTAGCTTTACATTGAAGTTTAGAGAACAAAGCAAGATTCCTATATTTAGGGCCCGTTTGGTATCGTTGCCAATTCTGTTTTTTTTGTTGCCAATTTCAGTTTTTCAAAACAAATCAATTAAAAGTATGTTTGGCTAGATGTTTTTGTTTTGTAAAAAATGGCAACAACCCCCGTGTTTCCAAAAAAAGTGGAAACAATAATTTCTTGCTTTCAACATTTTCCGAAACGTTTCCAAAGTAAATAATGCGCTAATGAACAATATTTGTTTTAATGAGGTCTGGCCTTCGATTCATAGCTACCGCATATCAGTCTTTTTTTTCCTTATTTTGTAAGTCTGACTCCTTATGAAATTTTGATAACATCCCATGAAATTGTGATAATTCCACTATAAAATTTTAATATCCTACCTATGAAATTTTGGTAACCTCACTATAAAATTTTGAGAACCACACTATAAAATTTCAGTAACTGCACGATAAATTTTGATAACCTCCAAAATTAAAAGCATAGGATGAACAATCCTTTCTTTTGGTTAAACCTCAACCAAAGAAATATTGATTCAATTAATTCAAAAGCAAAGCCACCTAAAATAACTCTTTTAAATATATTTCAAGAATTCTTGCAATTAAAACATATATAATTGATATTAAAAATAGAGTAATTATTTGATACACCGGCGGTGTAAATTTTGCTCTCCACAAGCGGGTTGTGGAGTTGACGCATATCCATTTTTTAAATTAGTTAAGTTTTAAATATTTCAATCTAGTCCCTAAGGGACAAATGTCATCCTTCAGAACCTGCTTGTGTGGTCAGCTAACCTTTAATATATATTAAGATTTAAGTCCAACTTAAAAAATAAAGCCCAATATATACTACATATTATTTGAATAAACATATGGAAATTACTAAAAGTTTCCTACCCCGGATTAATGAGGAGCGAGAGAACTAATTTTTTTCGTCTTTTCACACTTCACCGATTACTTAAATGCCCTAACTTTTGATTCTTGAGGTGATTAAATAACTAGACTTTTTGGTCATTTTTCAATTGACTTTAATAGAGTAGTGGAATTACTAAAAGATCCCTACCCTGGATTAATGATGAGCTGGGTGGAATTACTAAAAGATCCCTACCCCGGATTAATGATGAGCTGGAGAAGTAATCTTTTTCTTCTTTACTTACTTCGCAGATTACTTAAATATCCTAACTTTTTATTCTTGAGGGGATTAAATATCTAAACTTTTTGGTCATTTCTCAATTGACAAATGACTCAAAAAGTTCCATGTCAATTCCACAAGTGTTGCATTTATTGACTTTGGTTTTTTTTTCCCGTCGATTATTTTTACAAAAATCTGTATCTTAAAAAAGGAAATAGAACAATCCCAATAACAACGTCAAAGCACTGTCTCCATTCAAGAAGTTATCCGATAGAGAAGCCTCCATAGTCTAAACTTAAAGTTTAAACTTTAAACTCTAAATTCATTTATTATAGAAATTAGTTTGGAATTTAAACCAACGGTAGAACTTATATTTTAATTGAATATATATATATATATATATATAATATAAATGAAGAATTAGTATATATAATATATATATATATATATATACACTACATATTAAGGATTGATGAGGAGCTAGATAACTAAATTTTTACATCTTTTCTCACTTTCTTTTCTCACTTGACAGATTACTTAAAAGTCATAACTTTTCATTCTTAGGGAAATTAAAAAACTAGACTTTTTGTCATTTCTCAATTGACAAATGACTCAAAAAACCCCATGTCATTTAAATCTGCTCATTATTTCCATAATTGAATTGATCAATCCAATCAAAACCTAAAACAACTTCATCCCTAAAAAAATTATCTAAAGCAAAAATTAAACATGATCAAAAAATTATAAAGGTTTGATTAACACTCAATAATTACTTTAAATGCAGCAGAGCAAAAATAAAAAACAATTAAAAAAACTGTTACAATGAATAGATCGATTCGTATTCCATCACCAAATACCCTTAAAGGTCATATCTATTATCATCTCTATATATTCTTCCATTTGATGTTTTGTTCGGTTTTCAGTCTCTCTATTCAATTCTATCAACTCCTCAACTTCCAGGTTTTAACTCCGGCTTCTATCCCTCTGTTTTTCTTTTTTGGTTATTTACAAAATCGGGTTGAAGATTGTGATTAGAAGCTAAAGTCTTCTAATCGTAGCCCAAGTTATGGCCCAAGCATTAAACATATTGAAGATTTTAATATTTTGCGTAGGTTATGGGTTTTTTACATAATGCAAAACCATTGTTTGAGACAATGGAATCTTAGTTTTAAGGTCTCATATATGTTTAATCAAAGACTATGTTTTCAAGAAATTCAATCAAAATGTTATAAAAAGCACGCCCGTAACGCCAATGCGGGCAGATCAACTTGTATTAATTAATGGTGTTTTTAAAATATATTTAAAAAATAAGAATATAATCGGAAAATATAAAATTTCTCATTATTCATACTTTTATATATAGTAAGTATAGATTATATTTCTATAATTATTTACAATGTTTTCATAACCGGACCGACCATTGAATTGCTACTTGGTAGAGAATAATTTACCTTTTTTACCAAAAGAAAAGAATAATTCACCTATATGTTAATTAATTTTTTTGGCGATAATATGTTAATTAATTACTATTTTAATTAAAAAAAGAAAAAAAAGATAGGTTAAAATTACAGAAAAGTTTTGAAGAAAATATAAATTGAATAACTCAAAACTCAACTGACAGGAGGTCTAACTAATCTAATCTCCAACAGCTCAAATCTAAAATTAGACTAATCCAAAGTTTAAATCCGAACTTAAATAATTTGAAATCCAGATGACCCTATCCCTAATAAATCTGAGAAAGAAAAAGAAGCCCTTTAGCTTTACCTTTGAAACAAAAAAAACCCGCCCGACCCACCGGTGGTTTTCTTTTAGGTGTCTAGGTCCGCCTAGAGTACTACTACTGCACTGGAGTTGGCCAAAAATGGGTAAAATCTAGTAGGGGTGGGCGTCGGTCGGTTTCGGTCGGGTCGGTAGGAAAATTTTCCAAAAATGAACTACCGACCGACAGCCCCCTAGTCACCGACCACCGACCGAGTGGTGCTAGAAACTACCAGCCACCGACTGAATTTAGCATCAGTCGGGTGTTACATTCAAAATACAAAATTAATCTAAACTCAAAAACTGCTCGAACTTTAAAGGGAAACAAATAAGGAAATTACATGTTGATGGAAACTACTACAATACTTACACTTAATAATTACAATAGAACACTAAAGAATCAAGATTAAAAATGCTGTCAACAAGGCAAAAAATAGCATCAGGAGGAATTGAGAATAAAAAAAAATTACAAAGCACCAGCCACCAGCAGCAAGCCTTCACATCAGTTTATTTACATGGCCAAAAAAAGCAACAATATCATCTAAAAATTAGATCAAATACCAAACACCGAGTCCTGCATTTTTTCATTTCAGAATCAGACAGCAATTTTACAGGACAAGATCTACAGACTAAACACTTTGTTTAACCAATAATAAAAAGATTTTGACTTAAACTGAGAATGGCCAAGAAAGCAAGATATGAAATGATGAGAAAGATTTTGACTTAAACATTTTGTTTAACCAATAATAAAAAGATTTTGACTCGAAGAAACAGAGAAAAGAAACATGAGATTATAAACAATCCTATAATCCATGGCAGAGCTGCACCCTCTCTCAAGAACAAGTTGAAATAAAAAGAACAAATTTAGGGTTCATGAAGATTGGGGGTCGAATATTTGGACTTGTTAACAAGAAAAGAAGTTGAAATTAGTATGGGGAACAAGAAATTTGAAGGAAGAAGATTACATTTCCACTTAAGATTTAAATCGAATGGGTTTACTTTGGATTTTTTTTGACTGAGATTGAGAAAGGCTGGAGGAGAAAGTGAGAAAGAAAAGAAAGAGATTGTCGAGGAAAAAGGAAAGAGGAAGAAAGGGAAAATGGATTTTAGGTTTTAGGGTTTTTATCTTTAAATATATATAAAATATATAATATATAAATATTATTATATCTAATCGGTCGGTTATTCGGTCGATTTCGGGTCCAAAAAATTAGACTCGAAAACCGACCGAATTATGGGTGTAACCATCGGTTTTTAACCGACTCACCGACCGAACTTTAATAGCCGACCCACCAAGAGTCGGTTGGGTCGGTAGCGGTCGGGTTGGTCGGTTCCCCCGACCCATGTCCACCCCTAAAATCCAGAGAAATCTGCTTTCTCTGATCCATAAACGCTTCCTTCAAACCAAACCAGCCCTTTGTTCTTCAAAGCAGCAGCCGCCTTTTGAATCATCTTCGTCACTTGGCAAGCTCCTCCAAACGAGCTCCCCAAAGTCATCCTCAAGTATCCTCCAATGCTTGAAATCCCATGAATGTGAGGGTACCCATATAGCCAAATTGGTCCAGAGCCGCTCTGACATCCTCTAGTGTAGGGTTGATACAAACCTCAAGCCCAAGCTTCAGTTTCTCATGGAAAAAGGGTTTTAAAGGTGAGCTTTTGCCTGCCTTCATTTTGTCCAACAAACTAATTCTTTTTCGAAGTTTAGAAATTGCGAGCGATTAAACCTCTTTTTGAGTTTTTAAGCCCTCTTTTGACTGATGAAGAGATGATGGCTGCTATCAAACGATCTTCGTGGTTATTGACTGTCAATCGTAAAGGGGTTTTGCTACCAAATGTTGATTTGTTGATTAGTGAAAGGGTTTCTCTTGATAGGATATCTAAATTGGTTACATTACAACCTAGAGTTATCTTGCAAAGCGGTAAGAGGATGTCTTATGCGGTTAAGGCTATTAAAGAAATTGGTTTTCAACTTACAAGAGTCTGAATTTATATATACTCTCAGGGTGATTTGCTCAATGAGCATGTCAAATTGGAAGAAAAAAATCGAGGTTTTTATGAGTTTGGGCTGGAGTAAAGAGCAAGTGTGGGATACCTTTAGGAAAGACCCTCTTTTTTTTTATCGTTTTCCGAGAAGAAAATTCGGTCTATGATGGATTTTTATGTCAACACTATGAAGGTGGATGCAAATATTATAATTCGGCACCCAAAATTGCTTTATTTTTCATTTGACAGGGTTTGTTCAAGATATAAAGTTTTGAAGTTCTTGGAGTCAAAGAAGCTGATCAAAGAGGATACGAAGATTGTTTGGTTAATGACAAAAAGTGATAAGAAATTTTTGGAGGAATATATCGTTAAGTATATGCACAAATTTCCTAGTTTGTTGGATATGTACCCTAGTGCTGCTAAGCAAAGGAAAACAACCAGAGGAACAAAAGAGAAAATTGATGCCAAATTAGTGTCTTCATCCATGTAGTTCAGAATCTTGATGCGCCCAAGGCTTATCATGGAGGGAATGATGCGCCAAGAACTTATTATGGACTTGAAGACAAGCATGGAGAGCATAAGAGGATGGAATCGCAATTCACCAAGAAGATGTCATTAAGATGCCATTTGATCCTTTGAAGATGCCATTAGGTCCGATGACAAGAGCAAGAGCTAAGAGATTCAAGGATCCACTCATGGGCCTTGTTTGAACTCATCTTGAAGACCTGAAGACCATTGAAGTTCAATTGAAGAGCTTTGGTGATGATTTGGGCAAGAAATTACAAATCAATTACAAGTTCATTACTTTGCTTGCTATTGATTCTAGATGGCCGGATTGACATCATGGCATGAGCCCATTATCATTAGTTATCTTTGTTTGGGCTTAATTCTATCTTAGATTAGCTTATTTTTAAGTTTGGACCTTATTTGGATTGGGCCTTGGTTGACTAAGTCCAATCCTTGTTTAATTATGTCTTTATTTCCTTTTCCTAGTTGGGCAAGGACTAGTTTTTCCCTAGCCCTTATATTTGGACGAAAATTAGGATTTATTTTAGGATTTTGGTTGACCCTATCACTATATAAGGCCACCAATATCTCTTGTAAAAGTTGAAGTTGAGTTGATTAATAAAGTTGAGGATTATTTTCCCAAATTGATTATCTTAGCTTCATTGTTCTAGTTTGAGCAAACTTAGGGTTCTTCAATCTTGTAGAGTCCTAGCAAACAATTAGGATGTGATTGCTTAATTGTTTGTGAATCTTGTGATCTTAGGTGTTCAATTGCAGGTCGAATTGAGGGTCTAAGGTCGACGAACGAAGGAGGATTAACTTAGTGAAGATTGTCGACATACAAGTCTAGAATATTTGGTGATTCAAGTTGATCTTTGGCGGGTCTCAAAGGTGGATTTGAACCGATTTGGAACTAGATTCGTATCAACCCAGACATCTTTTTGACCAACTTGTTGTCACGCCCCGAGCCTAAGACATGGCAGACACCCCATACTAAAAGTCACCCACACTCATATCGCACCCTACCTTGAAAAATTTCAAAAATTCAGCAACTTTGAAAATTCAAAACTGATTCATCTTACATCTATTTGTTTTGAAATTTCAGATTTGAGTTCCGTATAACTAGTAGTTATATCGAAAAATATCAAAAAAATAAAAAAAAATTTCGACCAGAAACTTGTGATTTTTGTTCTGGGTTCTTTTGAAGTCGAAAAACTTTAAAATTTGAGATTTAGACTTCTTTTAGTGTGATCTTTCTAGGAAAATATTAAAAAAAAACAAAAAAATCTGTGTTGTTATCGATTTTTTTACAGAAACTAGGGTTTTAGTTTGGGAAATTTGGGGATTAGGGTTTTCTTTGTGCAATTGATTCAATTGGTTGCAATTAGCCCTAATTGATTGGTGATTGAGATTCTTGGGTTACTTTTGCTGTGAATTGTCATTTGATTTGAAGAATTTCAGGTTTGAAACCCTATTGGAGACAAGTGGTACAAAATTGGATCAAGTGGTACTAGGATTTTCACTAATCGATTTGATTGTTTTATTTGTGCTTGAGTTGATTTTTTTTGCAGCAAGTTTGGAGAAGGATTTCGACATCAAGACCTGCATAAGTGGTTTGGTTTTGGTTTAAAATCACTTTGCTTTGATTCACAAAAATTTTGCTACTAATTGTTTGTTCCTCAAGTAGGTCACGAGAAGAAAGGGGGTCTCTAGGAGTTGCTCTTATTAGGCCTATTGAAAACTAGTAAAAGGCATAATCTTGTAAGATCATCAAGAGAGTAGTGGACCGCCAATCCATAGGAATTGAGTACAAACACGAGAGCATAAGTCAAAGGTATAATCACACACACACTTATGAGGATTTTTACTACTAGTTTTTGTTCTTTTTGTAGGTACTATGGAAGGAGAACAAGATCAAGCCAATGTGACTACTATGTTGCAAGCCCTAACGCAACGTTTGGACAATATGAATATTAAATTCGATGCCTTGGCCGATGATGTCCAACAAGTAAAGGATGGCCAAAATCAACAAGCTCAATTACCTCAACAAAGAGCTAATGCCGCACACAACAATAAGAGAATTCAACTTCCACCACCGAGGCAAGTTGCTAGGTTGGATCCCATGGAGAGGTTGAGGCAACAAGAACTTGGTGGACAGGCTCACAATGAGAATATGCGGCCTAGGAGGGGAGTTGAAAGAGATAGAGAAGAGCCTAAAGACAACATCAAATACAATATCCCTAAATTCAATGGGAGAGGGTCACCATCCGATTATTTGGAGTGGGAATCGAAATTGGCTATGTATTTTGATTATCACCCTCATGCCGAACCAAAGAAGGTGCAAATTGCTACTCTTGAGTTTACGGAGAATGCTTTAAATTGGTGGAATCAACTAGTGCAAGCAAGAAGAAGAAATTTGGAAAGACCTATTGATACTTGGTTAGGACTAAAGAGCTTTATGAGGAAGAGGTTTGTTCCAAGCTTTTATACTAATGGTCTCTACCAAGAATTGCAATCTTTAAGGCAAGGAACAAGGAGTGTTGATGAATACTACTCCGAGATGATGTTGTTGATGTCTAGGGCCGAAGTTGATGAAGCTCCACAAGCCACAATCGCAAGGTTTTTGGCGGGTTTGAATAGAGAAATTCATGATATTGTGGAGATACAACAACACTATGATGTTGAAGAATTGCTTCAACATGCTTTGAAGGCCGAAAGCCAAGTAAAGAGGAATAAGAAGAGCTTTGCATCATCATCAAGCTCATGGAAAACTCCAATTAAGAAAGATGAGAAATCATTCAAGGAGTTGGCGCAAAAGGGAGCTACCCCCAAAACCGATTCTAAGTCTTCATCGGGATCATCTTCTAAGAATTATGTTAAGTGCTTTAAGTGTCAAGGATTTGGACACTATGCTAAGGATTGCGTTAACAAGAACGTCTTGTATTTTAATGAGCATGATGAGATTGTGAGTGAAGATGAAGAGATAATACTAGGATCTAGTGGTGATGGAGGCGATGAAAGGGGACTAGCTTATGATGATGAGGACGATGATGATGGTTCAACACCAGCACTCTTAAATTTAGTTGCAAGAAGAACTTTAAGTGCATATGTTAAAGGAGATGTGCACAATCAAAGGGAGAATTTGTTTCATACTAGGATGTATGCTAATGGGAAGCCTAGTAGTGTGATCATAGATGGAGGGAGTTGTACCAACATAGCTAGCAAGTACCTAGTGATGGAGTTAGCGTTACCTACCAGTAAACACCTAAACCCTATAGTTTAGGATGGTTTAATGATAGAGAGGAGATTAAGGTTAAAAAACAAGTTTTAGTTTCTCTTTCTTTGGGCAGGTACGATGACAAGGTGCTATGTGATGTGCTACCAATGCAAGCATGCCATGTCCTACTTGGTCGACCATGGCAATTTGACAACAAAGTTCATCATGATGGAGAGACCAACAAGTATTCTTTCATGTGTGGTAAGAAGCCTCTTACTTTAATTCCTTTATCACTTCAAGAAACTTTAAAAGATCAAATTAAAGTGAGAGATGATTTTGCTAAATTGGATGCTGAATTTAGGGCTAAAGAAAAGAGTAAATCCGAACTTAAAATTGATGATTGTTTTGATGATAAAACAACCTTAGTTGCAAAGAGTGTTTTAGATGTTGTTTGCGATGATACTAAACCTAATTTGAGTGTTGTTTGCAATGACACTAAATCTGTTTTAGGTGTTGTTTGTGATGAAACTAAATCTGTTTTGGATGCTAATTGTCATGAAAACAAATCTGTTTTGGTTAATCATAGCATTGCAAATAATTCTGTTTTGGTTGATCCTAGCATTGCAAATAATTCTGTTTTGGTTGATGGCATTGAAAATAATTATGTTTTGGGTGAAAAGAAAGAGATTTCTAAGGAAGTTGTTAAAGAGTGTATGTTAGCTACTAAAAGTGAGATTAAGAGTGCTTTGCAAGATAATTCTGTTTTGATCTTACTTTTGTTTTGAAATACACTAATGGGAACTAACAACTTGGCTGGAGATATTCCAAGCAATATTATGTCTCTTTTGAGTGATTTTGTAGAAATTGGAGTTGTTTTGATGCAAGGAGAGAAGCACATAGCTTACTTTTGTGAGAAAATTCCTAGTGGATTGCCATCCATTAGAGAGGTTGAACACCATCCATATGATGTGCGATATGAGTTCATTGAGAGCTTTCCATATGTAGTGCAATACAATCAAGATTTGAGGACAAATCTTCTTCAAGGGGGAGGGAATGATGCGCCCAAGGCTTATCATGGAGGGAATGATGCGCCAAGGACTTATTGTGGACTTGAAGACAAGCATGGAGAGCATGGAAAGGATGATCAAGGGTTGCAAGGAAGCGTGGACAAGCTTAAAGGAGAGGATGGAATCGCAATTCACCAAGAAGATGCCATTAAGTTGCCATTTGATCCTTTGAAGATGCCATTAGGTCCGATGACAAAAGCAAGAGCTAAAAGATTCAAGGATGCACTCATGGGCCTTGTTCGAACTCATCTTGAAGACTTGAAGACCATTGAAGTTCAATTGAAGAGCTTTGGTGATGATTTGGGCAAGAAATTACAAATCAATTACAAGTTCATTACTTTGCTTGCTATTGATTCTAGATGGCCGGATTGACATCATGGCATGAGCCCATTATCATTAGTTATCTTTGTTTGAGCTTAATTCTATCTTAGATTAGCTTATTTTTAAGTTTTGATCGTATTTGGATTGGGCCTTGGTTGACTAAGTCCAATCCTTGTTTAATTATGTCTTTATTTCCTTTTCCTAGTTGGACAAGGTCTAGTTTTTCCCTAGCACTTATATTTGGACGAAAATTAGGATTTATTTTAGGATTTTGGTTGACCCTATCACTATATAAGGTGACCAATATCTCTTGTAAAAGTTTAAGTTGAAGTGGAGTTGATTAATAAAGTTGAGAATTATTTTCCCAAATTGATTATCTTAGCTTCATTGTTCTAGTTTGAGCAAACTTAGGGTTCTTCAATCTTGTAGAGTCCTAGCAAACAATTAGGATGTGATTGCTTAATTGTTTGTGAATCTTGTGATCTTAGGTGTTCAATTGCAGGTCGAATTGAGGGTCTAAGGCCGACGAACGAAGGAGGATTTACTTAGTGAAGATTGTCGACATACAAGTCTAGAAGATTTGGTGATTCAAGTTGATTTTTGGCGGGTCTGAAAGGTGGATTTGAACCGATTTGGAACTAGATTCGTATCAACCCAGACATCTTTTTGATTAACTTGTTGTCATGCCCCGAGCCTAAGACATGGCAGACACCGCGTACTTGTAGGACTCAGTCCGACAAATACGCAAGGTTCATAAACAAAACAATTCAGAAGTAAGAAATTTAGTGTCTAAAAATATAAGTTGTCATTTAACCAATAGCAGAATATTTAATGCGTAAATCGAAGAATACGCAAATCTTAAGAAAATCAAGAAAAACCATGAGTGAAATTCAAGTGTAAAAAAAAATGTAAAGTCTTGTTTTGCACAATTTTTATTTTGAAAGCACAAAATAAATGTGATAATACTAAATGCGAAAGGCCAGAATCACTCCCCAATTTGTCCACGTGACTGATCTACATTATCAACTGAAAACAAGTGAAGTAATTTAATGAGCACAACGACTCAGCAAGTGACAGACATCCCCTCAATTGAATCGAGTATGTTTAAACATTGGCCAAATCATATATCATATAATTGATCAACAGAATAAGATATTTCAAAATATAATTTCATATCATAGATCCACAAAACAATTATAAGGCAAACACAAAATTTGTCTCCCATAACAGACTAAGGCCACATTTAACCCCTGTGACATGGGTCAGAAGTTCAGAGAAACAGAAGGTTAGATGACCAGACAAAAACCACTATTCTGAAACCGGTGGCAACGGTAAGAATCGATTCTAATCACAAAGTAACATGTCGACATGGCCAATACTTAACCCCTATTGGCAAAGGTCAGAGCAGAGTCATAAGTGAGAC
>AWWV01016494.1:0-58584 GCA_001974805.1 Corchorus capsularis
CATATATATATATATATATATATATATACTTTTCTCATACTCAATCCAAGTTTAACAAGATAAGGGATAAAATAATATAATAACTAATCGTATTCAAATCACATTTGGCTTATTTGAGGGCATGAAAATACCAAGGGGATATAGGTCACTTACCTGATTTGATGAACTTCCAAACACACAGCAAAATCACCAAAGATGTATCCTAACCGCCTAATCATCCAAACAAAATCCTAATATTAGAACTATGAATTCAAAATTCTACTGATACGAATTATCCGAGATCATCTCGAATTACTTGGGGTAATTGTGGCACCAACAAAATCATTCGATACACAAACCATAAAACCATTGTACTTATTTTAATAGGAAGAATGCATTAAAATATTTTAGAAAATTAATAAAAAAAATCATAAACTGAAATTAATAGTGTTTTAAGAGTTAACAAATTAATTCTTGGCAAAAACAAGTTTAAAAACAATTTAAATTGATTTTTACAAAAATCTGGATTTTTAGAATTTCATTCTCAACTAGTCCATTTTGAGTAAACACCACAGCTAATAAAGTGTAATTTCAAGCAAGGTTAAAGCATTAAATCATACTTGGTATGTAATACTATATAAGAGAATTTTGTTTCAATCAAAACGGGGTAGTAAAACTCATTTTACGGATGCTCAAAGTTGGAAAATCGTCACAAGTAAATCCTGAATTTTCAGTTTTCCAGTCAACTTTGAAGCTTTGAAACTTTCAACAAAAAACAGATATAAACAAACCGTAAAAACCATTGTAAAGATGGGACTTAGTACTACAATTTAAACTCAAGAATCGCTCAAAACGGTTACCAAATAACAAAGTTACAATAGATTAAAGTTGGGTATTCACATCAATCAAAAATCTGAAAATAGCATATACTAAAAAATTCATAACAATTTCAATTCAATCTCAAATCAAATGCCACAAAAGCCATTGGAAAGGTCTTCCCAAGCCCTTTCAAACGGTACCCACTAAACTATCGGAATCATACCGGAAAGTTACCGGAAAAATAAGAAAGTAAAACACCCAAACTAAATTTGGGAATTCTTTACTAAAAAAACACATAGACGACAAATCCTATAGGGAAAATCATGAAACTTACTTCGATTGGCGTTTGTAGGGATGAATTTCCCCTTCCTTTGCCTTTCTCGTTCTTCCCTAGGATTTTCTTCTTCCAACTCTTCGTCTGCAGGAATTTGTCGCGTTTAGAAACTGACCAGGGAAATTTGTTTACCCTAATGGCTAGTTAAATAAACTAATTAACTTTGGGCTTTAAGGGCCAAAGTGAAGAGCTTCAAAATTTAAATGAAAATGGGCCTTAAAAATTTTGGGTATTGCACTTGTAATGTGTCGTGGCACTGTAAGTTTGATCGCTTAATATCATCTCCATTGCCATTATCTTTTTATCTGTCTTTGATATACTAATCTGTTGGTCTCCAAGATACTCTTTGCTCTATTCAAAATGTTGCTTTTAATGGAACTCTTGTGACTATCCTTGATGTAGCCTGTAAATGTCCTAAAGATTTTAGCTTCACTTACTGGAAATTGAGATAATTTATTTTAAGGAACTTTAATTTTTAGTTTCCTTTTTTTTTTTTGCAATTTTTCATATTTTACTCTTTTCTGGTTATACTTGATGAAATTAGCTATTCTTTATAGTGTTGGAAAGCCTGTTATTTCTGACAGATAGGAAAACTTCTAAGTTGTAACAGATGCTGCTAAAATAAGTCAATGCTTCTTCTGAAGAAAATAGAAAACAAGGGTTTTGTTGGATTCCAAATCAAGATTGTTATTTTGAACACCTTTTATAATTGAATTTTAAGGTCAGAAAAATGGAAGACATCTTCCTATACTGAATCCTTTTCTGGGGGTCTTCGGTCTTCCATTGTGTTATGAGATTGGTTGATTCTGTTAGCAATCTAATGCCGGTGAAAGCTGTAGTTAGTTTTTGGATTATTCATGACTTAATGTCAGTCAAATTATTGTCTTGTTGTTATCCTCATGATAGAATTGGAAAAAGGTTGGAAACTTGGAATGCTATGTTAATAGAGAGTTTTACTGAATCAGAAAGTTACTTTGTAGCTCATTGTCTGTAAATTACTTGTTGAGAACCTGGGAATGTGATGATAGCTTGAATATTGTAATTTTTTCTATATTTATTGTAACAAGTTTCTTCATATATCAAGTGTTTCTTTCACTTGGAATTTTGGAAATCCTGGAATTAAATTCTTCTATTCATATTTGATTAAGTTCTCCCCTGCATCATTTTGACATACATATAAAGAGATCCTCTTTCACCTTGCATCCTGGTTGGGCTCACTGCCAGTTGATTCATTTCCCCCTGGATTTTGCAAGTAATTCAACTGGGACAAAGGTAACTTTCTTCTTGTTATGAATTTTTTTATCCTTTCTTAGTTGAGGTTTGGCTGGCCAATCCAAATGGCTAAATGTTCTTAAAAATACTAGGTTTTGGGTAATGATACCAATAAAACAATATCAAAATGCAAAAATGTTGGTACCGTTTAATGCCCAACCATCTGGAAACACTGAACAGATTGTAAACCTAGAAGGCTAGAACAACAATTTTACCAATCGAAAAATAAACAGGAACGGATTATCTTCAACTATATTTCGTCGACGACCAACGGAAGCTCGAGATGAGGACAACTTTTCAAACGCTAGCAGAAACATAGGAGCAAATATATATAGGAAGAAAGGAGCCGCACAACCAATGTGTTGGATTTAGATTGAATCTAAAACCTTAGCATGTAAAGAGGAAAGGAAAAAACTAGATGAAAACAGAGAAAAACTCTTCATAAGACATAAGCATAGTTCATTGATACTGCATAATGAAGATAAAGAGCCTTAAAAGCATAAAAGCATGGGCTTGCACATGCTCAACAGTAATGATGAGCATTGACAAGTGTCAAGCATGCATAAACATAGATGAAAGCAGTAATTAAATATAGTCTGACAGTCATTAAACATAATTCTGACTGCAAATTTAAATCTAATCCTAACATTCTCCTCCTTAGATTGATTTGCTGTATACTCCAATCTTCATCCTTAAATCTTCAAACCTGTTCCTTGGCAATGCTTTAGTGAGCAAATTAGCAAGTTGTTCTTCAGAAGTACAATAATTCAGTGAAACTTCACCTGCTTGCTGCATTTCTCTCACAAAGTGAAACTTGATCATAAAATGTTTTGTTTTGCCATGAGAAACTGGATTTCTAGCAATTGCAATGGCAGATTGATTATCCACCATAATCTTGATAGCTCCTCCAGGTGCATTCTTCAAATCAATCAACAACTTCTTTAACCAAATGGCCTGATTCACTACTGCAGTTGCTGCTATATACTCAGCTTCTGCTGTAGACTGAACCACCGTATTCTGCTTCTTGGAACACCAACAGAAAACACCAGAACCAAATGAAAAAAAGTACCCTGAAGTGTTTTTCATGTCATCACTGCTTCCAGCCCAATCACTATCAGTAAAACCAATCAATTCAAACTTTCCAGCATCCTTAAACTGAACACCATAGTCCATAGTACCTCTAAGATACCTAAGCACTCTCTTAGTAGCTCTAAAGTGCAGTTCAGAAGGACTATGCATGAACCTTGACATCAAACTAACTGCATACAAAATGTCAGGTCTAGTGGCAGTTAAATAAAGCAAGCATCCAACTAATCTCCTGTATAGAGTTTCATCAACCTTGTTGCTTTCATCTTCCTTTTGCAACTTCTCTCCTTGACTCAAAGGAGTCCCAACAGCCTTGCAGTTATCCATTTTAAACTTCTTCAGTATCTCCTTGGTATACTTCTGCTGTCCAATGAAGATACCATGCTGAGATTGAGAGATTTCCATGCCAAGAAAGTATGACATCTCACCAAGGTCTGTCATTTCAAACACTTGCATCATCTCATTCCTAAACTGATTCACCATATCTTGATTGCTGCCAAGAACTAGTAAATCATCAACATATAATGAAACAATCAGTAAATCACATTCAACTGACCTTATGTATAATGTAGGCTCACTAGGACTTCTCTGGAAACTACATTACAGCAAATGTGTATTGATTCTGTCATACCAGGCCCTTGGAGCCTGCTTAAGTCCATATAAAGCCTTCTTTAACAAATACACCTTATCTTCACTACCCTTCACCTTAAAACCTTCTGGTTGCTCGACATAAATCTCCTCTTGAAGAAATCCATTAAGAAATGCAGACTTCACATCAAGCTGATACACTTTCCACTTATTCTGAGCAGCTAAAGCAAGCAAGAGTCTGATGGTATCCAACCTTGCTACAAGTGCAAATGTCTCATTAAAATCAACACCAAAGTGCTGAGCATATCCTTTCACAACTAACCTAGCCTTTAGCTTGTTAATAGAACCATCTAAGTTCAACTTGGTTCTATAAACCCACTTGACACCAATGGGCTTTTTGTTTTCTTGTTTATTCACAAGCTGCCAGGTTTTGTTTTTCTCAATCATGGTGAGCTCCTCCTTCATTGCATCCATCCAACCAGGTAACTTCATTGCTTCTTCAAAGCTTGAAGGCTCAAGAACAACAATGTTACATCTCTCATAAACATCTTCAAGACTTCTAATTCCCCTGACTGCTTCATCATCAAAGTTTTCAGTCTGAACTCCTTCCGGTTCTGTTTGTTGTTGCACAGAAACCTCAGGAAGCTCCCATTGATCTTCATTCCACTTAAAAACAGCATTCTCATCAAACTTGACATCTCTGCTTAGATAAACTTTGTTGGTAGCAGGATTGTAAATTCTGTAACCCTTTACCACAGTGCTGTAGCCAACAAAGACTCCAATCTGAGCTTTTTCATCCAGCTTCCCTCTCTTCACATTTGGAATCCAAGTATAGCAAACACATCCAAATACTTTAAGATGTGTCACTGATGGCTTTGCACCACTCCAACCTTCATATGGAGTCAAGTTCTTCAAAGCTTTAGTTGGCAATCTATTGAGCAAATAAACTGCAGTATTTACTGCCTCTGCCCAAAACTTCTTAGGTAGCTTCTTTTCAAATAGCAAACATCTTGCCATGTCCATTGCACTTCTGTTTTTCCTCTCACTCACACCATTTTGTTGTGGTGAGAAGGTAACCGTCAATTGATGCACAATTCCAGCCTGCAAGAAATTCTTCAAACCTGTCTGCCGTATATTCAGTCCCATTGTCTGACCTTATTACCTGAATCTTGCTTCCACTTGGTTCTCAGCCAGTGCTTTGAACTTGTGAAAGACACCAGCAACCTCAGACTTTTCTTTTAAAAAATAAACCCAAGCAAACCTACTGAAATCATCAATGAACAGTATAAAATATCTTCTACCATTTAGAGATGAGGTCCTCATAGGACCACAAATATCTTTGTGCACCAACTGTAGCTTCATAGATGCTCTCCAAGCTGACTTTGCTGGAAAAGGAGCCCTGCACAGTTTTCCTAGCTGACATGCCTCACAAATAAACTCATCCACATCAAATTTAGGCAAATTAACTACCAACTCATTCTTTTGCAGATTAGAAAGAGATTGGTTATTCACATGACCAAGCCTTTGATGCCATAAATTCAAATCATCAACAGAACTTGTGTAAGCACTAGGATCATTCCACGCTAAGCTAAAACATCTATGCTTCATTCCTACTGAGATCAACTTGTTACCAGCAGGTTCATAAATAGTACAAGTTCTTCCTTTAAACACTATTGCATAATCATCATCAACTAATTGACCAACACTAACCAGATTCTGATTTATAAGAGGAACATAAAGCACATCCGGAATGATTTTAGTAACTGATGGAGTGCAAACCTGAACATTACCCTTGCCTTTCACATCTAGATACTTTCCATCTCCAATCTTAACTCTGAAAGTATATGTTTCATCAAGGTAGCTGAACAGCTTCTTGTCATGCACCATGTGATTTGTTGCACCACTGTCAATAAGCCATTTCTTGTTGCTTTTGCTTATGACAGCTGAACATTGAGCCACAAACAACTACTCTTCATGTAGATCTGAATCTTCAGCCAATTGAGCTTGTTGTTGTTGAGTCTTTTTTCTGCAAACTGTCTCTACATGTCCCTTTTGACTGCATTTGGTGCATGTAGCATCTGGATTAAACCAGCAATCCTTCTCAGCATGATTTGGCCTTTTATAGAACTTACACAAACCAGTTTTCTTCTTTTCACCATCATTATTGCTTGTTGTAGCTTCTTTGTCATTCTTCTTCTTCCAGCCACCTTTCTTCTTTCCTCTGGTCTGCACTTTCTCTTTTCCTTTCGCAGAGAATGCACCTTCAGTTGTTGCTTGTTGTCTCGTTGCTCTTCTTTGTTCAAGAGAGTACAAAGAGTTTATAAGCTCTTGCAAAGAGAGCTGTGTCACATCTTGCTGAACTTCTAAAGCAGAAATCTTTGCTTAATACTTCTCTGGTAGAGTGTTGAGAATCTTCTCTACTATTCTGTTGCTGGTGTAGTCTTGATCACCAAGAATCTTGATCTGATTAACAAGAGCAACAATCCTATCAGCATACTGCTTCACAGATTGATCTTCCTTCATTCTAAAATTTTCAAAATCCCTTCTCAAGTTGACTAGCTGCATTTTCCTCGTCCGCTCTGACCCTTGAAATTCTTCTTTGATCAAATCCCAGGCTTCTTTAGGAGCTTGACATGTCAGAATCCTCATGAAGATGGCTTCAGAGACATTACTCTGTATACATGAGAGGGCTTTGTATTTCTTCGCAACTTGCTCTGCATGATGCTTTGTTTGAGCAGCTGTTGGATTTCCTCTAAGTGGTGTAGGATCTCTCCCTGAATCAACTACATCCCAAAGATCATAAGCTTGCAAATACGTCTTCATCTTCACTGACCATAAATGGTAATTTTCTCCAGTGAAAACTGGTGGCAGAGGAACAATATTTCCACCACCAGAAGTCATTTTTACCTAATCCTTGCTTTCTCTCGTGTTTTACTCCCTCACAGGTCACTCAAAGAACCTAAAAGCTCTTGATACCAATTGTTGGATTTAGATTGAATCTAAAACCTTAGCATGTAAAGAGGAAAGGAAAAAACTAGATGAAAACAGAGAAAAACTCTTCATAAGACATAAGCATAGTTCATTGATACTGCATAATGAAGATAAAGAGCCTTAAAAGCATAAAAGCATGGGCTTGCACATGCTCAATAGTAATGATGAGCATTGACAAGTGTCAACATGCATAAACATAGATGAAGGCAGTAATTAAACATAGTCTGACAATCATTAAACATAATTCTGACAGCAAATTTAAATCTAATCCTAACACAATGGCACAAACCACTATAGCAAGCCATAACATGTTCCTTAACACGACAAAAAATCCAGTCCTCCAGTCACAAATGCTAATGCCATTGCTATAAGTGAGATCCATGTCAATCCGATGGCGAATGGAAGGGTGTCCATGAAGGATTCATTATCGCGTCGCGAAGATGACCAAAATACTATAACTGCAGCAGTAATTGATGTAGTCATGGCAATGGTATCACTAATAACAAATGCTTGGAATTTGGAAAGCTGCTCTGGTAATCAACAGTGCTGTGCCTTCATCTGGAATATCACTCTTTAGCCCTCCAGGGAGTGTAAAAGCTGCTGTGAACGTGAATGTGGCTATCAGTGTTGCCATTACAGATATTGTCTGCGCCATTGCTCTACGTTTGGAATCTTTATCTATTTCTTCAGAAAATTCAGCATTCTCCGAGACATCAGCGGGATTGATAGCTCTCCTTTTCCAGGAGTTCTTCAAGGCTTTCAAGTATTACCGAGGATTCAAGAATATAGAGATATGTTATATGTCATAGGAACATTTAGTTAGCAAGACATGTTTGTGATGTCAGATTGCTAAGGATAATGCCTTATGGTGCCCTGTTTTAGGAAAATGCTATTGAACCATTGTATTGAAGTCAATGGCAGAAGGTGGGATTCATGGGAGCGCATACGAAAGAATCAGACGGTAGATGATCATCTCTCCATAGATTTGCAGATTGTGGGCAATGGAGCTAAAGGAAGCCAAAAGCATTTTAATCAGTTGGCGGATTTCCTCTTGTCATTACCCTGCTGTGTGGTCAACACTGCTAAAGTCTTGAAACAAAGGAAAACAGAGACATTGGCAGAAGATGGGATGGAGAAGAAGCTTGGAGAGACCCCCCAAAAGAACCAGAAGCTTTTTCTCAGTCCCTCAGAAGGCCTGCAATAAAGCATGGAAGCCTGGAAGAAGAAGAAGAAGAAGATTATGTCTCCAATCGACTACTGTTGAGTTATGATCGGTTGGAGCATGGGCATATATATTAAGTTGTGTTTCTTGTTGTGTTGGTTATTTCCAGAAGATTATGAAATTCATATGGAGGACTTGGTGAGTTGTGCATTTGGGACAAAGTTATTTAGCAACATATATACAACCAATTGAGAATTGTAGGATGAATATATATATGGCACAGTGCCGTTAATGAACTAAGAAAGTCTAGTTTGTTGGCAGCTGACGTAAAAAGGCACACAATTACAGTGACGAAAATGCTCCGTCGTCGTGTAGCACAGTCGATAGCTTCCAAAGATGTAGAGTTTAAGATAAGGTCTAAGGCTGGCCGGGTTAAAAGAGTGGCCAAAGAAATGACTGATTTGAAGCAGTTGTGCAAAGGTCGACCCCTGGCCCTGAGTGGATTTTTAAAGAGCATTCACTGTAACAAAATGCAACAATTTGATCATTGCAGTTCCAGGGGTTTTCTCTATATGGACCGACTAGAGGAGATAAGAGTGAAAGACTGCGATCAGATGGAGCTGGTGTTTCACAACCCAACCATACTAGTGTCTAGTAGGGAAGCTGTAGACGAGAACTCAACACTAGTATTCTCAAATTTAACATACTTAATTAGAGCTTGTCAACTTACCTGAAGTGATGTGCATATGGGATGCAAAGAATGTTGTTCATCCAATTCTAGCTAAAGGTTGTAGAGGTACAAAATTGTGCAAAACAAACGTCTCTATTCTCGTCACCATTTCCTCAAAGCCTATTGCATTTGGAAATAGTCCGGATACATGGGTGCAATGCATTGAATCAAAATTTTCCTGAAATGGAAGGCGACTCTCATCCCCGTCAGTGCTTGCCAAGATTAACAACTCTCGAGATAACTGATTCTTCTTCATTGGAAACTGTCTTTCCAAGTGCAAACAGTGCAGCTGACTTCACATAAGTGGTGCTTCTCCTCCTTCTCAATCAAAACAAGGCTTCCACCAAGCTAACAAATTAAGTGGATAGAAATAATGTTATGCTCCCTCAGTTACGGCGATTAGTACTTCAAAGATTGGAGAAGTTGCGCAGTTTCTGTGCGGAGATGCACTTTATCTCTTTGCCATTCTTGGAAGAGTTGCTAGTGGAAGAATGTTCCCAATTGACACACTTTATCATTCCAACAGATAAAACCAAAAAGTTTCATCTAAAGCTACTTTTGCTCTTTTCTCGTTTTCAATCTGGGGTATTGCTGCCTGTTACCTAATAATAATAAAATGCAACTACTGCTAATTAGATGTCCTCTGCTTCACAAATTTAATTTACATGATCATCAAGTGCCCAAAGAAGGGTTTTACTTACATAAAAATAAAAATACATGTGAAAAAGGGTAATTTACATGATGACAATTGATATATATTTGTGTTCACACAGGTATTATGCCTATCCAAGTTGGGAACTCCCAGTCAATCAGATGATGGTCCTGAACCAAATTCTGAATATTTGAAAGTTGGCAACTTTGAAGAAATATTTCAGGTTGCTGGTGGATGCTTATTCTCAAAACTGGAGAGACGTCTGATTATAAAAGATTTATCTAATAAGCTTAAGGTCATATGGAAGGATCCTACTCAAATATTAACCTTCCAAAATCTCACTCATTTTGAACTGGCCAATTGTGAGGAGCTGAGAAATGTCTTCTCGCTTGTACTGCCTCGAAATTTGCCTCAATTAAGGCATCTAAAAGTAGAGGGATGTGATAACAACAACCAAATTCCATCATCATCCAAGGCACATAGTGGAGACATTTACTTCCCTATAATCTGATCACACTTCATGTCCAGAGGTGCAACAAGCTGACAACTCTGTTTCCAGTTTGTGTTTCTAATCTTCCAATGCTTGAAGAGTTGTTCGTGAAGGAAGCTTCCATGCTAAAGCAAGTATTTACACATGAAGGTGAAGGAAACATTAAGCTAGATAAGAAGGAAATGTTGCTGAAATATGGCAAGGAAGTTGTGCCTCCTGATCAGTTAAAGGTCCTACTCCTCGAACATCTTCCAAGCTTATTAAGCTTCATCCCAATGGGTTACCATTTCAAATTCCCATCTCTGGATTCTCTAACTATTAAAAAGTGCTCCAACATTGTTACTAGTTTTTCTTGCGATTTAAATGATACCGTGCATGCCAAAACTGAGGTATGTATAGTATCATCAAAGTTACTCATTTTTCTTCCTTCTTATACATTTTGATATATAGATATAAATTAGAGCTGTATGAATCCCATAAATATTAACTTTTGATTCCTCGCATCTCAAGACTTTTTTTTTTTTGGAAAAATAGATAACTTTCATTCATGTAACTGATTTTACAATAATTTTAGAAATATCATCTCTTATTACATCAAATCTCAGTAAAACTACGTAATCAATTACTTTTTGCACCGGAAAAACTGGATCTTCCTTGAAAATCCAAAAGACATGTCGTGAATCATGTTGATGTCTCACTATCACGCCCATCACTCCCTCGTTGTCGCTTGTTCTTCCAAACAAAAAGCTTTGATCAACGATGATCAAGTGATTGATTCGATGAACAGATCTCTTCCATGGCACCCAAAAGAAAAGGATTACAACGATTTTACCACAGATCTGAATAAATAAAAGGTTGATCATGCTTAAAACTATCATAAAATTCAGACTGGATAACTCAGATTCAAAAAGAACTGAGACTAGACTCGAAACTGACTAAAAAACAAACTGACTCAAACCAACTAAAAAAAAACTCAAATAAAACTGGCCAGATCTGTAGATCTGAATCCCTTATTAAAAACAAAAACCAAATCCTCCTCCTCCCCCTTGGCGTGACAACCAAGGAGGAGGAGTAGTCGAAACACCAACAAGAACTAAAGAGGGAGAAGGGGAGCGAGGAGCGGCTAGGGTTGAGAATCCTTGCCTCTCAAGACTTAATATTAATAAAGTAAAACAACAAATTTAAACCGCAAAAAGAGTTATATTTATCAAGTAAAATAAAATATTAATTATAAGTCAAATAAAATAATTACACGTTAGGAAATAATAAATTTTAATCATAATACATTAAACTATCAAATAGAAAGATGTCAATCACAATAATTTTTTAAATTAAAATAGTAAAAACAAAATAATTATAAAATATTAAATTTAATTAAATGAAGACAGTGACGGATGCACATGTAAAAGAGGGTGGGCACGTGCCCACCCTCAATTTCTAAATCTTTTCTATTTTAGGTTTAATTTTGCATGATGATTGATGCCCACCCCAATCTGGTCATTAGTACCCACCCTTAGTCGATTAATTCAATATTGTGCCTTTGGATCGTATTCCATAAGTTATTAAGAAAACATATAAAGAAGATACTGTGCGCAGTCTAAAAAATATTTCTGGATCCGCCACTGAATGAAGATAGAATTTTTAATAAAATAAAACTGTATATTAAAAATTATTAATATATCCAAATTTTTATTGAAAAATAGTAAAATGGTGAAGATAAAGTAATTATAAAAATATTAGATTTAATTGAAAAAAAAAAGGTTTTTAGTAGAACAAAACTACAATAGTTAAGGAATGACATTTAAGAAATATGTTTAAAAAATAAAGATATAATAGGCGATTTAAAAATTTTACAAAACTCATACTTTTTATATATAGTATAGATAATATACTTCAATTTGATCTAATTAATGCTATGATATGGCTGTATGGAATAGAGCTCAAACGAGCTCGAATGAGTTGCTATGAAAACAGAGTATGGCTTTAGGATGAGGGAGAAACTAACTAAAATCATTTAAGAATGTGAAATTGAAGCACAAAGATTCAATAGGTTAGGATACAGATTCACCACCCACAAATTGAATTGATTTGAAGCTCACCACCAAATAGTTACAGAAACACAGTAGATGATTCGAATGGATACAAAAACTTCTTGATTCCGAAATCAACTTGAGACACATAATTACGCCACTCAAAGTGATCTAGGAAATGCTCTGTGAACCTAGCCAAGGTTACAAGCTTGAAAAAAGTTCAAAAGTTCAAAATTCAAGTCTGAATACAACAAGTCTAAAAGCTTATATATGACCTGTTTAGAGCTAAATAAGCTGAATTAACGTGAAGAGTTGATCTTTCAAGTTTGTGTCTGTTGTCTGTGTAATTTGGGTGTGGACGTGTGAGACTTGTGTCGTGGTTTTGGATTAGTTTTTTTGTGATGGTTTGGTTTTTGTTGTTCTTTGTCTTGATGTTTCTTAGTTTTTTCTGTCTTGCGGGTTGTTTCCTTCTTGCTTGATCTTGTTTGTTTTGTAGTGATTCTCCTTCGAATATCAATATATAAAATCTACCTTTAAAAAAAAAACCTGAATTTAGGCTAATTAAACTAACTTAGCTAGAGACAATTGCAAACTAATCAAAACAGCATTTCAATGAGCTAGAAAAGCCTAAACTAGCATGCATAGAGTCTGAAATGAAACTAATCAAGCTTCCAGCCGTAATGAGTCTTCCAAAGCTGAAAAGTTGGCAACTTGTTGGCTGCATTAATTTATAAGCTGCTCACATTAATTTGCATCCAATCCCATTCAAGAACTTCACTCCAAGGTAAGACTGAATTGAATTGTTGACTTGACATAGCTCATCATGATTGAATTATATATCCAGCTGGTTGCTTACGTGGGGGTGCTGCTTGTCACTTGTGTTGCTAGTTGGTCCAAATCAGCTTGCCAAGTAGACGGATCAAGGTGCTCACTTGGCATGGTGTTTGCTTGAGCTACTTTCATCATTGGAGCTTCTTGTTGGAGTGTTGCGACACTCTTGTGCTGTGTCATGCTATATTATTTCATTGGTTTTGCAGGAATTCAAATTAAAAGAAGATACATTAACGACTGTTAACGCCTCCATGCTCCATTTCATTTTGATTGTTGAACTTCATCTAATAATAACACTATAAGGGAACAATATTGGTCTTACTTGTTTGTGTGTGAAAGTGTGAAACCTAGATTGGGTTACTATTTTTTCTTTTCCACAAATTATAAAAAGGGCATGTAAAAAAAAACAGGCCCTTGAATTATAGGAAAATTGTCAAATAAGTTATTGAACATCAATTTTTGCCAATCGAGGTTTTGAAATCCTAATTTTAGTAAGCCCCTATGAAGACTAAACGACACAACTGAGACGTTAGAAAAATTCATCTCAGATTGCCACCTGGCCATAAAATACCACCTTAGTTTAGGGTTTATTTTATGAAAAAGTTAAAAAAAATGGCTCAAATTATGTTTAAACTCCATTTAAAGCTTTTTTTTTTTTAAATTTTCATAAAATAACCCTAAGCTGAAATGGTATTTTCTGGCCATATGGCGTGCTGATGTGGATTTTTCTAACAGTTCTGTCAATTTCCTGTCGAATAATACTTCTTGCCCCTACATTTTGCCACACACAATATTCCCTCCTGATGTGTCCATCACACATTAGGCCATGTGTCTTCTCTCTCTTTCTTTTTTTTTTCTATTTTTATTTTTTTATTAAATTTAGTTTTAATTTCACTAAGTTTAGCCCCAAATTAAAATTTTATTTTATTTTAAGGGTAAATTTCAAAATTAATAATTTATTGTTATAGGGTTTTAGAAATAAAATACAAAACTAATTTCATTAAGTTTAGCCCCAAATTAAAATTTTATGTTTATTTTAAGGGTAAATTTCAAAACTAATAATTTATTGTTATAGGGTTTTAGAAATAAAATACAAAACTAATTTCACTAAGTTTAGCCCCAAATTATTTTTTTTTCATTTTAAGGGTAAATTCCATAATTAATAATATTGTTATAGGGTTTTAGAAATAAAATATATAATTAATTCACTAAGTTTAGCCGAAATTAAAATTAAAATTTTATTTTAAGGGTTAGAAAAATTAAAACTTATAAATGGTGTATTGGAACCAATAAAATTATGACATGTGGCTTGACGTATGATAGACACATCAGAAGAGAACATTGTGTGTGACAAAATGGAGGGGCGTGTAGCAAAACCCTTTGCTGTCCAGTCCACGTAAAGGCTTATTTGACCAAAACTTTCCTATAGATGATTTTCTGCATCTATCATGACGAGACAATAATACAAACAAATGAACAACCATACGTAGCTATAAGTTTAACTTCGTTTATTTAGAAGAAGCTCTTCGTTTTCAGGTATACATATATATTCAGAGGATGCTCTGAAATATTCATATTACATTACATAAAACACAAACTAGATAGCCAGTTGTAGTGGTAATTAAGCAGTCAAGGCGGCTATCAATTTATTGCAGAATTTATTTCTTTTGACAAACATAGATAACCACTACAATTTGCTCACAGATTCCAATCGGGAGCAATTGGTGACGAGCAAGCAAAAGCAAAGGCAGCTTATATAGCTTGCCTGAGTTTTGCAGTGAGTTTAGGAGTAGGGCTAGTAGCATCAATCACAACCTCAGAAGTGAATCCATTTATGTTATTGACACTGCTCTGATTGCCAGACTTCCCCAGATTAGCTTTGATATCAGCCCAATCAATGACATCACTGGCTTTAAGGATATTAGTGTACACCTGCAGACCATGACCGAAAGATATATTAATTTGATTATTTAAATTAATGCTGTAAAAATTAATTAACGTGTCAGTGTTGAAAATTGACAAGTACCCCATTTCTTAGTTAATCATGTACTTCATCCGTCGCATATTATCTGTTCACCTTTCCCCTAATAGAAGTGGACAGATAATATGGGACGGAGGGAGTATCTAATATTCAAAACTATTCTCTAGAAGAATACACACGTCAACCCTTTACTCTGATTGATATAGTCTGCTAAATTCCACTCTCAGTAATAAAATAATTTTCCTTCTATAAAATATCAAAGTAGAAGGTTGAAGGCTCAAATATATAGTGTAAAATTTAATTGTTGGTAGCCTCACTGGGTAGCTACGAGAGATCAGAGAGAGGGAGAACCTTGTTGGATTGGTCTTCTGCATTGCTCCAAGCAACAATCCACTTAATCTGATTTCCAAGGACATAAGAAATACCTCCAATTGAACCTGCGTCGTCCGCAATGTGCTTGAGGTGCCCTTCGTTTTGACTTTGAATCGATCGTGGAGGTTGTCCATAACCATGCCAGTAGCTCTGGCTATCCAGAGTTACATAAACGTCAGTATTGTTCTTCAGGTAGCACTGTGTTTCCACTGGAATACCCGTCGAAGGTTTAGCGGCCATGGGTGATAATGTGGTTGATGCTATACAACTTCTATTAGCTATATTATATATTATATTATATATATATATATATATATATATTTGGATGGATTGTTTTGGTTGTGTAATGCGATCCGAGATGTTTGCTTTATATATACTGCTTTGCATCATGCAATATTGGCCCATAAGATGACAAGTCAAGCAGTAAGCCAGTAAGAAATGTGCACATGGAAGTGATCTTTCATGAAAACTAGTACTTCTTCACTTATGACTCATTAATTGCATCACGTACGTACGTTTGATAATTATTTTTTTTCTCAATTATATGTAATGGACAAAAGGTTAATGCATATGCAACACCAATTTTAACAAAAAATATCAATAATTGAATTACATATATATATAATTAATTTCTGTGTATATAATCATGCAACGAATTCTTTAATGCAAATGTTTGTCTCATTTTTGTGCTCCATTGCATGTCACTTATCTATCGAATGTTTTTATTGGAAAGCAAAAGGGATAAATTTATATTGCATGTTAAATAAAAAAAAAATGGGTTGTTTATGAAATTGGACATTAATTTCAACTTCAAGCTATTTAGTTCCTTTGACATTTCTAAATTAAACAATTCTTCAAATTTATTTATTTATTTTTATGCATATTTAATATATTAAATTATTAATGAGAATTATTAATATAGAAAATTAATTTATAGAAAATTAATAATGAAAATATCGTTTCTATATATATTTGTCTCTAAGTTTCATATCAAAAAATGTCTCTACTGAAACAGTATTTGAGACAGTTAATCTCAAATCTGAGGGATGTCTCTGATTCCGTATCTGACATTCAGAGACGTTTTAGTTTTGTCTTTGATCCTTAGAGACGCCACTTTTCAAGATGAATTAATTTCCGTTTCAGATTCCATGTACTCTGTTTAGAGACATTTTTTTAACTAAAAAATGTCTCTATTTTTCGTTTTTATTTTCCATTTTTTTGATAGTGTATGCGACATGATTTAGTCATTCAATTTTATTTTTTTATTTTTCAATTTTTTATTGTAACTCATAATTAATACGCTTAAAAAAGTGATTAGGGATACCATCCTATTAGTCCTTAAATTGTGAAAGTGGAAAGTATCATGTATACAAATGATAAAAGGTGTCGTCGCAGCGAAACGCAATCGAAGATTTGCTAGTAGATTATAATTATCCCAATGTGAATTTGTCATTTACATAAGTCCTTTCGGTAAAATGAATTGTCGACGAAAAAAAATAAAATTAATTGGGAGCTAGCTCAATTAAAGCAACTTCAAATTTCAATAGTATCTGGATAGTACGAAATAGTTTTCTCGTCGACAGGTTAGGTAGTATTTCAAGGAACTAGGGGAGGCGCAGTGGGGCGAGTTTTAAAAAAATACAAGAATACGTACTCGCGCTTCTTTGCGGGTTTAATGGAACTTAGATATAATAAATTAGAATCTTATAAGATTTATTATTATTTTTTTTGAAAATAATAAAAGAATCAAAAGATCCTGAAAAGTTTGTAGGATAACAAAAAAGAAACCAAGGTTGCAATGACAGGAAAATCGACCAAATAGTGAATTAAGTAATGGTTGAGTAATATATATGTATATATATATATATAGATATATATAAAATAAAGTCATCCCTTAATAGAATTACCTAAATCTATAACATCTATTAAAGTTGGAAAGGAGATTACCATTTTCTTCGTTATAAGATACACCACATTTACCCAAGAACAAATTGTCAGGAGTATTTCGGTATTTTCATACTTGGTTTTTTAATTATTTTGGTTGAGTACTGAGGGCGTTTTAGGAATTTGCAAAAAAATTACCCTCTATTGGGCCCATTCTCCATAAAAAAATATTTTTTTATTGGATTATTTATCGAATGATCCTTGTTGGGGGTCTTTTTGTTGGATGGGATGACATGGCACCTTAGTGATGATGTGGCACCTAATCAACCTGTGAAATGGAAAGTGGAGTCGCCAGCTAGACCATCCTCTAGCTAGTGTGGAATGGTATTGATCTTTGCCCCCTTGATTCTGAGTTCTAAAGTGTTTCGAGTGAATACCCTCGATTCTTCTTGGGCCAATCCACCCCTTCTCAAGTCATTGGCACTTGTTGTTCATAATGGTATATCTCTGCCAGCTTCCCAACAGCGAGCGTCAGCGAGCTTCCTGGCAGAGAGCTTCAACGAGCTTCCTGGCAGCGAGCTCCTAGAAGTGAACTCCTCTGTTTGTCTCTATTTTCAAGACTCAAAGCAGAATACTAGCCATATAATAGCTAAAACAATAAAAGAAAAGCATATGGAAAGCACGATCAAAAGAGGGAAAGTAGCAAGAGTGGTTTAGGAGAGGAAGAAAGGTGGTTGCACTTGGGAAAGAGCTCAAGCTAAACATGGCTGCCTTCTTCTTCTTCCTCTTCTTGCAGATTCCGAATGGAGGAGAATGGAAGTGTAGATCTCTTCTAAGTGTGGGAAGGAGATAGTAGCTTGAAGTGGCGTCTTGTGGTTGTAGATGATTGAACAATAAAAGTTTTTAAAGGGTATGATTATGGAGTAAAATGGGAAGGAACAAAATGGCTTTCGGTTATATTGTTTAAATGTGGAGAATAAAAAGGATATTTTAGGGTAGGAAGATAGGTTAATAGTTGAGGTGTTTGGGTGAAGAGTATCAAGAACGAAATTTATGGGATGAAGAGAGGAAGAGGAACAGAGTGACCTTATGAGGGGTATTGTTGCGTTGAATTGGCAGAGATGAAAGCTATTTATAGGCGTCCATGGTTGTGGCTTTTGTCCAAGATTCCGGCGATAGTCCAATGGGTTAAGGGAACCAGCTTCTTGTCCGTTGGGTGTGCTTCACCTCCAACTAAGATCATCTTAGACATGAAAACTATCGAGTTGTCAAATCGGCAGTGCTGGTGGAGTAGCCTGGAAGTAGGAAGATTCCAGACGGTTGATGAGCTGTCCACCATTTTTCGGATAAGCTCTCTAATGGACAATAGCTTTGACCTTGAAAATGAAGTGTTGTTACCGCCGGGAAATTGCTTGTTGTAGCTGTCGGAGTTCCATCGCATATAATGCTTGAGAAACTTGGTGGCCAAGCTTCCGAACCTTGCGTGTTTAGCTTAATTCTCTTTCCTCTCCTGATTGACATCCCATAGTACTGCTCTTAGGCCAACCAAGCAACCTCAGCCTAAAAGAGGACCAAGGGAGTAACCAGGACACAACCGCCCCTCCATGACCAACCAAACCACACTCCAAACTAAATCCCCCAAATCGTGGGCTTGGTCCACGTGTCAGTCCCTAGTGGTGAACACATATGCACAATGTTAGGCAAGCAATAAATCATAAGCTTAATTGAAAGAGCTTAATGTAAATAAAAATAAGAAAGGAATAAGAATACTCCCCTAAAGCTTGAAACAATAAATGCTACACTTGATAAGTCTTCATTGCTCATCCTAGTAGTCCTTCCTTGATGGCTCTCCTTGGGCGGTCTTGTAATGATTACCGCAATGCATTTTAATACGGGCACGTACTTGCTGGAGATGCATGGACTATTGATGCATGTCCTAAAGTTAGCTATAATATGTCTTAATGAATGAAACCTAGGAAATTAATCTAGGTATGATGTCCTATAGTGGCCACTATGATATAATTAACGGTGCTAGCGTCCTAGCATCGGGTTTATATCTTAAAATTTGAGGAAGGGAATCTAGCCAAACTCGTTTTCTCATGATGTGGAAGGCTAGGTAAGAAACCTTTAGATGCCTTGGCTTGATATTGCCTTGGCCACACCTTTAATCATGATGGGCTAAATCATGTGTGACAAGGAACGCTAGGTAAGAAACCTTTAGTTGCCTTGGCTTGATATTGCCTCGATCTTGTCTTGGTCATGGTAGACTGAACCATGGGATGATGAAGGCTAGCTAGGAGACCTTTAGCTGCCCTTGCCACATCTTAATCATGGTAGTCTAAACCATGTGATGAGGAAGGCTAGGTAGAATTCCTTTGGCTGCCTTTGTCACATCTCAGTCATGGTAGATTAAACCATGAGATGAGGAAAGCTAGGTGAGAGTATTACCCTACACTTTTGGTTGCCTCCGCTACATTTTGGAAATAACAAAGAACCATGGGGGATTTGCCACCTTAAGGGCTAGCATTACTTCTCTGCTGGCGGCTAAACCAAGAGGGTGTCTGCTGCTGGTGGAGTGACCACACACACTGGTGACCAGAGGTTGGGAGAGCCACTCCCCACTTGATACTTCTTTTGATGATGCACCATGGGTTAATTAACTCTGGGTGCTTTGGAGGTCAATGCTAGGTGGCAATCAGTGACTCAATACTTTGGGGGGTAATTTGTTTATGGGCATTTTTGGGTTGGAAAGGAATCGAGACCACTATAGAGATAACGACTCCTTTTAAGAATAATTTGAGCCCTTTGGTAAAGAAATAATTTCCCCTTTGGTATTTATTTTGGCTTATTTGTATTTGGGCTACAAAAGGGGGGCAAGCCTGGTATGGAAATAGGAGTTTTATAAAATACTGGACCCATCACATATTGGCCCCTAACATTAGCCCCCTTGAGGAAAGCTGATTCTTGCAGAGCCTGTACTCAACGTTTCTTAAGACCAATATGATCAATAAAGAAACTATTGGTGGGCATCAGGCATGTATTAGAAGAGGCTAATCAATTAATAAAATAGAGATTTTGAATGAGAGTCTAATCTTGTAGGCTAATGAAGATCAGTCAGAGGGTTAAACTTTTGAAGGTCTGACTGTTATGGGCGCAAACTTCCACAAGTGTGATCTTTTGTCGATAAGTTCTCTGCTGGTAATTCCAATGCCGGTCTGCTCATCATTGGAGGTCTGTTGGCAACGAGCTTTGTTTGTGGAGGATCTGCTGGCAACGAGCTTTGTTTGTCGAGGATCTGCTGGAGAGCCCTGCTGTGTCATCGCAAGTCACTTTCCTTCTTGACTGCTACTGATGAGATTGATGAATGCTTCCTTAGGTCATTGGCAATCGTTGAATTAAGAGAGACTTGGTTGCATGAGTGAACATGTTTGAGGAATTTTGGGTAGGAAGGAGGTTAGGGGTACGGACATTTTTCGGGAACATTGGTGGAAATAGATTCAGTAGCAAATGGATTTTTCAAAAGCCAAGGTTATTGCAGTGACAGTTATTTTCTTTGATGAGACTTCTGCAACTTTCTTTTTTTTTGGGAGCAGTGAAATACTTATCTGAGTGAACAACACGTCGTTCTGAAATTAAGTCTAACACCTCAAAACAACTGTTTATCAGCCTTCTCTCTAAACTTAGTTTCTTCACTTTGCTTTCTTGGTGCCAAAAAAAAACTTACTTTCTTCACTACCTTTTGCCTTCCCAAAAAAGTGATGATTAGACCTTTTTGATTATCCAAAAGGCAATACTTCCCATTTATGTAGTTTCTTCTTCTTCTTCTCCTTTTTGTAATTAGCCAAACAAGTCTTTCTCTTTTCTTATTTTCTCCGTGGCTACTCATTATATTGTTTTTCTTATATACATATCTTCTTTTCATCTTCTCTTGTTTCTCAAACCCAAGACCCAAAACTCCTTCTTTTTCTTTCATCAACGCCACACCCTTCATCCACCACATCTCTCGGTCCCTTTTTGCGCCGCTAGTGACTACACGGCTTAAGGGCTCTCTCCGACGCCGTCTTTTGTCACGGACAAGGTGGGCCAAAATCTTCTTCCCTCTTTGCCCTTCTTTCTATCAAGTTTCTTGCTTTCTTCTTTCTCTAATGGAGATAAGTTCTTCTTTGTGGGTTTCTTTTTTCTTTTTTTTTCAATAGACAAGTTTAAATTGCTTTTTAAGAGAAAACAAACATGCTTTTTTCTTACCCGTGCCCTTTCGTTGTAGATTTCACCATTTGGAGTTGTTGATTTTGGTGAGCTTCCTAGAATCCTTTGCCTTTGATGCCAAACTTGAGTTAAGTTTCTGGCTTTGTGTTACCCATTGATGTGGGTTTTGTAATGGCTGTATTCGTTTCGTCTCTTGGATCGAGTGATTCCTCCAAGTTTGAAGCTTTGCCGCACCATCTCTGCTTTTGGGTAAGTCTCTGCATTTTGACTTGAACTTTGCCCGCCCATGGCTTTGTTAGTTCCCATCGTAAGAGGCCTTTCGACTCTCACCTTTTGACACATCCATGGAATCTTCTTGCAGGTTTCGGCTTCCATAGTGACAATATGACATTTGCTACAAAAGTGGGTTTTTCTTTATGGTGATGGGTAAGTTTAGATTTTTTGGGGTGATTTTGCTTGTGGTGAAAATGAATGACATGTGGAATGCCACTCTTTTAGGAAAAGGCTTTCTTTCTTTGTGGTTCAATGACTTTTTGATATAGTGGCTTTGTCTATTTCTGTTTTATCGTGTTTTGGGTACTTTCTCCTTGCTATATGGTGATGGTAGTCTCGGTGCTGGGGCATGAATTGGTGCCTTCTGCTAGGCTTTTCTTTGACAACTTTGCGGTGGCATTGCTCCAGCTTTTCTTTGACACTTCTTCTTTTTGGTAGGCAGATCCTCCGTCGACTTAGTGCCTTTTGCTAGCTTCTCTAGAATGCTCAATGATTGGTTTGCAACGATCGATAACCTCTCAACTTTGATGAGCAAAAAGCCTCAGAGGAGGCTTCAAAGGTGATACCCGAGCTTCAAAGTCCCGAGGACTGTTCTGAAACTCAGATTGTTCTTTTCCTTCAGTCATGGGCTTCCTAAGGGCTTGTTATGGTCACAAAGAGCTTTTCTCGGCGCCCATAGTTTTTGACCACTGATCGAGCTCAAATTATGCATGTTTTTATAGCTATTTTTCTATACTTTTTACTACTTTTATATGTGTTTTTACCCTATTTTGTTAGTCTTTGTGTTTTTAGGTCTTGAAGACAAGAAAAGTGAAAACTTATTGTTTTTCACTCTTTTTGGAGCTATTTTGGAGACTTTTTACTCAACTATGGATTTAGTAATTTGGAATGAAGATTTGAAGATGCGAAGTTCGTGATTGAAGATATTTTGAAGATTTGAAGACAATTGAAGAATTAATTCAAGAAGTGAAAATTGAAGATTTGGAGCTTAATTTGCTAAGGATTGAAGCCAAGTCCAGAAGAAGCCCTGAAGTTGAGGATTTTTGGATTATTTATATGGGAATATACTCAGCCCATATAAACCTATAATTGGAGTTTAAATCCCAATTTGTAGGCCTAATATCCAAAAGAATATCCAAATCCCGCAATAATCCCGCAGATTTGCGATATAAGCCCGGTTTCAGCGCAGTCTTCGTAGAAACGCCATAACTTTCTGCTCAGATGTCTGTTTTAAGCCCATGAGTAGCCGTTGGAAAGATAACTCCGAGCTCTACATTTGCCATCTTCAAGCCCGAAATCAACGTCGAAGTTGCTGCCAGATTCCAGAAAATTCCAGAAAATTCTAGAGTCCTCATCTAACTTGGATTCTACTCTAGGATGACACCTAATCCAACTTAGACTCCAAGTTAGAGCCTAAACCGTCCTACCCTATTCCTCCACTATAAATAGCCACCTCCTGTATCACAAATCACATACTTTCACAATTCTACACATCACAAATTTTAGATAATTCTCTTTTTTCTACCTTTCTTTAGTTTTTAGGTTTTCTCTAGTTTTAGAAGAGGGAGAAGTCGACACTCTCTCTAGCCATAGAGGGGTGCGACGTCCCTAGGGTTTCAAGGGTGAGAAATTGTTCCTCCCTAGTTCTGTAAGTATTCTTGTGCCTCACATGGATTTTCCTAAGTCCATGAGTAGCTAAATCCTTAATACTTCTGATCCTTTGGTGAATTCAATCAATTGATTATGGTGAGATTTCTATACTTATAATTTTGTGTTAAGTTCTTGATGATAGTAGTCAAAACCCTAGAATAATTTTATGATTCTGAATCTTATTTGAGTTATGTGGCCACTAACGATGTAAGAGGAAGATCTATGGCTAGATCAAGCTTAGAATTAATCACTCAAGTTTGATTGTATGTAGCAAATTAGGTTTGTTTAATCGCTGCTTAATGGGTATTTGTCTATTGGAGGGCGAGAAATTTCTCTTCGTATGGTTCTACTTTGTAGGCATGTGTTTGTAGGCATGTGTGTAAAATTAATTAATCTTAATGCTTTGTTCTCAAGTGGTCTTTAAGCTCTAAGAAAGTAATCGATCACTGAAGGAATAAAAGGGATAACTGCAGCTTTAATCGGCCTCTTATCTAAAATACATGTTGGGAAACTTATATAAGTTGTCAGTCAAGAATAAGATGCTCAATTCACCTTTTAAATTGAGGATCCATAGTTAATCTGATTGAATCATACCACTGGAGAAGAAGTATGCTTTATAATTATTGTTTGCTTTATTAATCAGCTTTAGATTTAGATTTAGATTTAATTTGCTTTGCTTTGAATTTTTTTAGTTTAATTGTTTTCTTTATAATTGATTTTTACAATCCCCTATTTTCTGTTTGATTTTTTGGAAAAGATCTTTCTATCTTTTTATTGTTCGTCACATAACCCTTCTCTGTGGGATTCGACCCCTACTTGCCCTAGCTATTCTAGTTAGTTAATTGTGGGGATTATTTTTATGGTCATAGACGACAGCCTTCTAGAGCCAAAGTTGATTGGATAAAGTGGGTCGAGGAAAGGCTATCAGACCCATCTTTTGTTGAGATTTTGAAGAAGGCAGGGGTACTCCCTTCTTTGCTTTTGTCTGCCCATGCCCAGTATGAGAAGGATGGGCTTGGCATAGAGCTCTTGGTGCGGCGCTGGAATAAGGACAACCACACCTTCATCTTCTCTTTCAGGGAAGTCACCGTGACTTTGGAGGATGTTGTGGAGCTCACATTGCTTCCTTTGTTTGTTGAAAATGATACTAACATTTATGAATGATACTAACATTTATGAAAGCATGTCAGATACAGATAAAAAAGAAGTTGCTTACCTTTTGATAGAACTGGATAAGGTGGCTTCTTCTGCATCTCCAGAACTCTTGGTTTGGTGTCGTCACTGTCTTCAGATGAAAAAGAGCACCTTCGTGCTCGCATGGGGGAGCTTGACCTTCGAGTGTCATCCAGATGGTCGCGTAATGAATTATTTTGTTGCCATGGCAGTTAAAATTGCAAAAGGTTCTTCTTTTCCTCTTGCTCAATTTTTCATTGGAAATTTATATCACTGCTTGGATTTGTTGGTAAATGATGAGATGGAAGGTTGTAATAGCAAGGTGGTATACTCAACTTTGAATGTTTACTTTCTCCAAATGTTTCTTTGGGAACGTTTTCCTCGTTATGCCGATAAAGGAGTCTCTCTTTCGGCTTTGAGGAGTAGGTTTGATGGTTGTTCAGAAAAATTCTTGAACTATGGCCCAAGTGAATTTCCAACTGTGTGTAACTGGTTTGGTAAAAATTTTACCGGAAAGAAGGCATTTCGGGGGGTGATGGATATGGAGGAAGAGTTTTGTTGGGGACCTTACAATAAGGTCCGATCGGGAAATGTAAAGTTTGTTAGAGTTCTTGCCCTACCATCTCTTGCAGAAGGGAAATGTGAGGAGAAAGAGATTCCTGCTGCAGCAATGGATAACTTTACTACTTGCTTTGTCGCTAATGGCCTTCGATATTGGAGCTTTGTGAAACACTGCTTCTGTACAATATTGTATCAGCCCCAAAGGGTAAGACGCCAATTTGGTCTGGATCAAAGAATTCCCTTCAGCATTGCGACAGAAATGCCTTGGGATAGGTGCATCCTTCGCTTCACTAAAAAGACTGCCATCAAGATATTCAGTGAAGGAAGATTATGCATTGTTGGTAAATCCCTTTTGCCTTCAATGACATCTTCTATGGTGAGGTATTGGAGTACATGCATGAGGTACCTAAATGAGGGACCAACAGCCTCTCTTGTCTCCGCAGGTGCTTTGTTCTTCTCCGGAAGGTTCCAAGAGCTCAACAAATACCCGTATGCTTTCGCTTTCACGGAAAGTTCTTTCATATTTAGAACGTAATCACGTGTCTATGTTTGCGAAAGCCTCTACTGGTTAGTATGTGTTGGGATCATACGATCATCAAAAACTGCCTCCGGGAGTTGAAAAACCTCTTACTCCGTTCCCTCCTGAATTCCAAGGAAAAAAGATACTAGGAATAGCCCCATTCGTTTAAAGCAAGGTGAAAAAGGTTTAAAATCAAAGACAAAACGATCTGTAAAATGAAAAAAAGCACCTGGTATTAGTCGGCCAATGCCAATAGACGAGTCAAAGAAGCGTGATGAAGCTCACGAGCTTGCCACTGATGTTGCTCCAAAGGGTGCTTTGCGAAGAACTAACAGGATCAAGCGAGACAAAGAGATTAACAACACTGAAATCATGGACATGACAGAGGTATGATCCATCTCTTTTTGTCCATTTCTCTTTCTTTGTCCCCTTTTGGTCCAATGTATTGATATTTTGTTCATTGTAGAGTGTACCTGAAAACACTCAAGAAAGCAAAGAGTTTGTTGAAAACGAAGATTCTTCACAAGCTATTAACGTACCTATAGTGAGTCTTTGCTGCTTCTTGGTGATAGTTTTGCCATCATGATAGACTTTGAGACTGACATTTTTGTTGTGGTTATCCAAGGTGAAATTTTTCATCACATTTTCGGTGCCAGAAAAGAGGAAGCCAGACTCGCTTAGCTCATCAAGCCCTTCCAAGAGTACATTTCTTTGGCTGTCTTTGATCAGTTTCACTTTCATTCACGTGCTTACATATGTGCTTTCTTGCAGAATCAAAGGTTCTTGAAGAGACTTCAAATGGAGGAAGGGAAGTTGATCGAGACAAAATTATGCATATTTTTATAGCTATTTTTCCATACTTTTTGCCACTTTTATATGTATTTTTACCCTATTTTGCAAGTATTTGTGTTTTTAGGTCTTGAAGATAAGAAAAGTGAAAACTTATTGTTTTTCACTCTTTTTGGAGCTATTTTGGTGACTTTTTACTCAACTATGGACTTAGCCATTTGGAATGAAGATTTGGAGATGTGAAGTTCGTGTTTGAAGATTTCTTGAAGATATTTTGAAGATTTGAAGACAATTGAAGAATTATTTCAAGAAGCAAGAATTGAAGATTTGGAGCTTAATTGCAAACGATTGAAGCCAAGCCCAGAAGAAGCCCGGAAGTAAAGGATTTTTGGATATTTTATATGGGAATATGCTCAGCCCATATAAACCTATAATTGGAGTTAAAATCCCAATTTATAGGCCTAATATCCAAAAGAATATCCAAATCCCGCAATAATCCCGCAGATTTGCGATATAAGCCCGGTTTCAGCGCAGTCTTCGTAGAAAGGGAATAACTTTCTGCTCAGATGTCCGTTTTAAGCCCATGAGTAGTCGTTGGAAATATAACTCCGAGATCTACAACTTTCCTTTGAAGTGAAAAGCCCAGATCTGCCATCTTCAAGCCCGAATTTGACGTTGAAGTTCCTGCAGAAATCCAGAAAATTTCAGAATCCTATTTTGACTTGGATTCTACTCTAGGAAGGCTCTAGACCAAATTTGATGATTACTCTAAGCCTAGAACGTCCTAGCCTCTTTTCCTAAGTCCAATAGGAGTCTTTAGGTTATTCCTCCACTATAAATAGCCAACTCCTGTAACACAAAACACACATATACAATATACACAATTCTCTTTCATCTTTTTCTTAGAAAATATTCTAGTTTTCTTTCTCTAGTTTTAGGTCAAGGGTGCCGCACCCCTCTCTTTGCATAGAGAGGGGCGGCAACCCTAGGAGATTTCAAGAAGGAGACTTTGCCTCTTCAAGTTTTGTAAGTTTTCTTAAGCCTCTCATGGAGTAGCTAAATCCTTAATACTTCCTATCCTTTGGTGAATTCAATCAATAGATTATGGTGAGATTTCTGTACTTATAATTTAATGTTGAGTTTTTGATGGTAGTAAGTGCGTCTCTGTATTATTTTATGATCTTGAATTTTATTGATTTGGATAGCCACTGATGACATAATTGGATGGATCTATGGCTAGATCAAGCTTAGGACTACAACTCCAAGTTTGATTGTATGTAGCAATCGAATGAGAATTACAACCTCCGTTCAAGAGACAATCTTACCATCGACCGAGAAATTGCTTGATGCCTGGTTCTCATGTGTGAAAAATAATTGTTCTTAATGCTTTGTTCTTAGGTGGTTTTTAAGCCCCAAAAGAGAAATTAATTGCCGAAGGAATAATAGGGATAATTTAAGCCCCAAAAGGGAAATCTTGTCTAATATACATGATAGATTTTATCTAGGCCAGTATTATCAAGGATAAGATATTAAATTCATCTTTTAAATCAAGGATCCATAGTTAAATTGATTGATTCATACCATAGGAGAAGAAGTATGCCTTTTAATTATTGTTTGTTTTATAAATTGCCTTAGATTTAGATTTAATTTACTTTACTTTGTTTTTAGTTTAATTGCTTATTTTTAATTGATTTCTTTTTAATCCCCTGTTTTTGTTTAAAAGTAATTTTTGGAAAAGATTTGTTCTTGGGATAAAAGTTCTTCACCCTTCTCTGCGGGATCGACCCCTGCTTGCTCTATCTACTTTAGTTAGGTTTTGTGGGGATTATCTTATTATTGCTGACGACACGATTAGAAGTCATGAATGAAGTTTGCGAAGGTAACCATTTCTCTTTGTGTGCCCTGCAATGAGTTAGCGGTTTAAATTATATAAAAGAATGGCTAGCATTTATCCTTACTTGTCATTGTTGTTGATGAATGTTTGTTTTGTATCATCTTATCCAGCGACGAGATCTGTCGAAGAAGTTGTTTCTAACAAAGACGAAGACCAAAGTTGATATTGATCAATTTGTCAATGCTGGCGAGACTTCTATTCCTGAAGAGCAAGTCAATGTTAAGCCGCTTTTTAACGCTGGCAAGACTCCTTCTGCTGAGGAGCAAGTCACTGCTGGACACCCTCTTGATGCTGACAAGACTCCTTCTGTTGAGGAGCAAGTTTCTGCTAGACATCCTCTCGATGCTGGCGAGACTCCTTTTGCTAAGGAGCAAGTCGCTGCGATGCTGGTCAACCCATAATTACTAAGAAAAATTCCATTTTAGAAGAGTCCCTTGTCATGGAGAACTTGATTCCCAATAATAAGTCTCTTTTTCGATCCTTTCTAACTTCACTTGTGATACGAATCTAGTTGTAATTGGTCCAAATCCACCTTTGCGACCCGCCAAAGATCAACTTGAATCACCAAACTTCTAGATGTGTATGTCGACAATCTTCACTTGATAAATCTTCCTTCGTTCGTCGGCCTTAGACCCCCAAGTCGACCTGCACTTGAACACCTAAGATCACAAGATTCACAAAACAATTAAGCAATCACAACCTAATTGTTTGCTAGGACTCTACAAGATTGAAGAACCCTAAGTTTGCTCAAACTAGAACAATGAAGCTAAGATAATCAATTTGGGAAAATAATCCTCAACTTTATTAATCAACTCAACTTCTGTTTATAAGAGATAAAAGAGCCCTTATATAGGGGAGGGGTTGGCGCATAACCTACTCCAATCCCTATAAGGGGCGGCAATACATATAGGAAGGAACAAGGAAATAGCCTACTCCTTGTCCTACTAGGAAAAGTAAATAACATTACATAATTAAGCAAGGATTGGACTTAGTCAAACAAGTCCCAACCCAATGTCTTCTAGACTAAATAAATAATTAATCTAAGATAGAATAAAGGCCCATGAGGCCGAATTACATAATGCCAAAGCCTAATGCTCATCGATTTCAAGTAAGGTGAACAACTTGGAATCGATGGGAATATTCTTGGTGATGTCGACTTCAATGCTCTCCAAATGATCTTCAATGGACTCTAAACCTCCAAGATGAGATCTTACAAAGCCCAATAAAGCTTCCTTGAACCTTTTAGCCCGAGCCCTAGTCATTGGACCTTGCGGAATATCTAATGGATCGAATGGCCGGTTGTGGCCGGATGGCGCATGCATTGGCCAGTGCGATGGCCGGTTATGGCCGGATGGCTTGTGCGATGTCCCGTGCGGCATCCCATGTGTTGGCCGGTCATGGCCGGTTGCTCCATGCGGTGGTGGCCGGTCCTCAACTCCTTGCTCCGCCAAGCTTGTGCTCAACCCGAGATCATCCGTGACATCTTCTTGAATCTCCATGACATCTCCAAGTTTATCCAAGACATGATCTCTAATGGCTCCATTGTGCTCTTCTAAGCCATGATCCCTAGAATTTCATCTCAATTGCCTTTGAAGTCTAATAATTTTGTTTGTGTTGTAAACTCTAAGTGGGTTAAGAAAGGAGCCATTGAAGATTCCTCATCAACAAAACCTGCTCAGATTTCCAAAGGAAGACAAAGGATTGCCGCCTTTCAACAACTTAAGGATGAAAGTTTTTACCAAGATTGGGATAGATTCAAGGTGCTTTGTGCCGATTGCCCTCACCATGGCATATCACAACAAATTTTGATTACATACTTCTATCAAGGATTAGGAGTGGATGATCAGATTCTTGTTGATAGCATCGATAATATTCCCTTGTTTGATAGAACCCCTGATGCTGCTTATGAAGCATTGGACGCTTTGTCTAAGGCAATTGAACCCCCTAGCTTTAGAGAGAAGAAAGATCGAGAGGAGTCAAAGGAAATAGCAAAGTTAGAAGTCAACAACAATCAAGGAGTTCCACCGTCCAAGATGAATGACAAGATAAGCCATCAAGTGAAGAAAGAAGCAAGATTTCGTTCTTCAAGATAGAACTAAAGTTGGAAGCATTCATCAACGCAAGGAGGAAAGTTTTCCCCAATTTTGGCAAAAATTTAAGAAGTTGTGTGCTGATAATCCTCAACATGGTTATGATCAGAGAAGATTGGTTCGGAACTTCTATCAAGGATTAAGAGCTTCTAATCGATTGGCTGTTGACACTCGCACTCACATTCCACTATTCGATCATAGCACTAATGATATATACTTGGTATTGGAAAATTTTGCTCAAATGCTAAGTGCTTCATCAACCAAGAAGAAGAAGAAAGCAAAACTTGAACCTAGTGCCCCAAAGGAGTCAATCCGAGGACGTTGCCAGGATAAGGCCTGGCCATGCATACCTCAAGACCGGTCAGGACCAGCTACATCCCGGCCATGTCCGACACCAACTGTGCCGACTGCCCGGCGATGTCAGGCCACTTCCGCTCCAACCGCTCGCCATCCCAGGCCATACCCGGGCATAACCGAACCAACTCAAGGCTATACTAAGTCACAGCCGACCACAACTGCTTCTGACCGTGCAATCACCGAGCCATCACATGCAACGGCCGCATCTCCCCAAGTTTTCACCGAGTCAGGACCGGCCATCACCGTGCCACTTCCGGCCAAATCCTTTTCAAGCCATGTCATCGCCATGCTGCCACCTCTAGATCGTGCTACTTTATGTTCTTTGATACTTTCAAGACTTGATCACGTTTAACTTGGGATTATCAAAGTCATTGATGAGAGTAAAGTCATTGAGGAGTTGTTGGAGGAATATATCCGAAATTCCTTCACCCTTGAAGAATAATTTTCTTTAAGGCAGTCTAGCCAAAGACCTTAAAGAAAGACGCTTATTGGGAGGCAACCCAATATTTTTACTAACCTTTAATTTTTCTTTGTTTTATTTTATTTTTCTATTTAGTAATTCATATTAAAAGACACAAGAAGAGTAAAAGGAGCTTAGTTTTTGACAACAACAAAGAAGAAATCGAATGGAACCTATGCTTGGAAATAGAGAAGCTTTCTTAAACCCTATCTCCATTTAATTTTTCTTGTTTTGCTTTGATTGCCTATTGCTTCTATTGATTGCCTCTTTGTTTTATGAATGCATATGTGTGAAAAGTGCATAAATTCAAGCACATCTTTTTAACCATCACTTAAGAGAGACATAATTCCACATTGAGGACAATGTGTCTTTTAAGTGTAGGGGAGAGAGTCTAATATAGAGTCTACATGCATAGAAATTGCATAAAAGTTTTCAAAAAATTTTGACAAATTTTGATTTTTCATATATATATTGAGAGATTGATTTGCTTATGAATGATAATACTTAGAATTTTTAAGAATGTTTGATTCATTGATTGATTTTTAGCATGATATCTTATTTCTTAGAATTAGGTATAATTAGAGTTCTATGATATGACCTTATTGTTTATTGCTTCTATGATTGCCTATTTCTAGAACTTGTGTTTAATTTTTGTTGAAATTACAATTATGAAAGTATGTTATGGATATGTCAAGAACAAGTGTGGGGGACTATTTATATAAATGGGTAGTTAAAAATTGTTTTCATAAAAAGAAGTGTTTTCATGAAAGAGGTGAAGAGGTATTTCTGCTTAAAAAAAACCTTTTCCATTGTTGTCACTCTTTTCTTTAACAAAAGGAGTTAGTAACCCTTGGAAAGAGGATAAGAGGCATGGAATTGCAGAAATATTGTCCCTCTTTGAGAAAAAATAGAGGGAGTCCCTCTAGAGTGCTAGTAGGCTCAAAATAAAAATAAAGGGCGTTAGTAACCCTTAATCATGAACACTTCGAGGTTAGTAACCTCACTTTTCTAAAAAAAATAATTACCCTTTGAAAATCATTATAACCCACAAAAACCCTTGATTTGTATCCATGATATGCATTCATGGATACATGCTTATGGAAAGAAGTAGTTATAGAATGTGATGAATGATAAGTGATTAGAACTAATTTAATTATGGTTACTTAAGAATAAAAAAGCTTGCTATTTCTTGATCTTTGGATTAAGTATTGTTATTATTCTTTGTTATTTTGATTTCATGATTGAATTGATCCTTAAATATGTGTATGTATTCAAAGTTTTCAAGAGATTTGAACATGGATTTAATTCTCATGCATAAATTTAGGTCTAGATAGTCTTTGTTTTTGTTTTATTAGTTTTTCTACACTAGTTTACTAGGGACTAGCAAAGGTTTCGTGTGGGGAAAATTATGATCGAGCTAAAATTAACCCTATTTTTATAGTCATTTTCCTATGCTTTTTACTATTTTTATGTGTATTTTAACCCTATTTTATAAGTATTTGTGTTTTTAGGTCTTGAAGACAAGAAAAGTGGAAACTAGTTGTTTTTCACTCTTTTTGGAGCTATTTTGATGACTTTTTACCCAAATAAGGACTTAGCAATTTGGAGTGAAGATTTGGAGATTTGAAGTTCGTGTTTGAAAATTTATTGAAGATAATTTGAAGAATTGAAGACCATTAAAGAAATATCTCAAGAAACAAGAATTAAAGATTGGAGCTTAATTGTGAAGGATTGAAGCCAAGCCTTGAAGAAACCCGAAAACTATGGAATTTTGGATATTTTATATGGGATAAGACTCAGACCATATAAGCCCACAATTGGAGTTAAAATCCCAATTTGTGCCGCATATATCCAAGGAAATATTCAAATCCTGCAATTTCCCGATACAAGTCCTATTTGGATTAGGATTCAGCTCAGTCTCGGTAAAAAGGCCATAACTTTCTGCTCAGATATCCGTTTTAGGCCCATGAGTAACCGTTGGAAAGATAATTTCAAGATCTACAACTTTCCTTTGAAGTCCAAAGCCCAGTTCTGCCATCTTCAAGCCCGAAATTGCTGTCGAATTTACTGTGCGATTTCAGAATTTTCTAAAGTCCTATTTTCACTTGGATTTTGACTTTAGGAAGATTTTTAAGCCAATTTAGAGACCAAGTCAGCCTCTAAGCCGTCCTAGACCCTTTCCTAAGTCTATATGGAGTCTAATTAGTTCACTATAAATAGCCACCTTATGTAACCCTTGAGGATGTACAATTATAATTTCTTTTCTTCTATTTTTCTCTAGTTTTTCCTAAGGGTGTCAACACCCCTTCTTCTAGAAGAGGGGTGAGATATCCCTTGTGCCATCAAGGGAGGATTTCAACCTTCAAGTCTTGTAAGTTTTCTTATGCCTCTCATGGATTTCTTTAAATCCATGAGTAGCTAAATTCTTAATACTTCTTATCCTTTGGTGAATTCAATCAATTGATTATGGTGAGATTTATTTGCTTATAATTTGATATTTGTTCTAGATAGATAATGTACTAATCTCTGTTTTATTTTATGATCTTGATTCTTATTGATTTATTCGGCCGGTAAAGAGATAATTTGATAGATCTATAGTTAAATCAACTTAGTGGTGACTCTCAGGTTGATTATGTGTTAACAAATTTATGCCGGACAGCAACTCAATGAGAGAAGTATGCCGATGGCTGGTGAAAATTGCTCATTGTTTGGTTTTACTTGTTAAACATGTGTGAAAAATAATATAATTGTTCTTAAGGCTTTGTTTCTTGGTAAATCAATAAGCCTGGAAGGGTAATTGATGCGTTAAGAAATAAAAGGGATTATATACCTTGACCGGATATAAATATCTAATATACATGCTAGTTTTCTAGGCCAGTTATCATCAAGGATAAAATATTAAATTCATCTTTTTAATCAAGGATTTATAGTTAATTTTATTGAATTCTACCATTGGAGAAGAAGTATGCCTTTTAATTATTGTTTGCTTTATAGTTTGCTATAGATTTAGATTTAATTTACTTTGCTTTGTTTTTAGTTTAATTACTTTCTTTTTAATTGATATTTTCAATCCCCTGTGTTGTGTTTTTAAAACTAAATTTTAGAAAAGATTTATTCTTTGGGATAAGTTTATTCCCCTTCTCTGTGGGATTCGACCCCTACTTGCCCTATTTACTTAGTTAGGTTTATGTGGGGATTATTTTTATGATTGTTGACGACCGATCAGAAGAAAATACAAACTCTTGAGGAGAAGGTTCGAAGCTGCGACAACATTGTGAAGTCCTCGAGGCTGCTTCTGCTACTGCCATTCGAAGAGAGTACGTTGATGCCCACAACCATATGCTGAACAAATGCGTTGGCTTGGAGCTTCCTTGACTTCCCTTGTGATTCCAATAGGTTTATTTTTTTAAGGAAAGAGATTGGGATTTTTAGTCTAAGGCTTTTTGGACTTATGTAATATGGGACTCTTTTTTTATATTTTTATATTTTGCTGCTTTTGGGACTTTGTGGATGTTGGGTATATCCCTTTTGGCGACATGAAAGATATGGGTTTCTTTGCATTTGGAATTTGAAATCACAAAGCTAAGTCAATATGATGTGGTCCTCAAGAATCGTCTCCTTTATTTGGTACTATAATAATGCTTTGCTGTCGCGAAAAAGAGAAAAGAAAAGATAAAAGGAGATTAGATAGGTAATATCAAAAGATGCTAGTAGCGACTTTTGCTAGCGACAGGACCTAACTTGAGATGGAGATAAGCATAATTTTTTTTTTCAGTAGTAATAGGACTTGAGTCACTTAGCTTTCAATGAACTTCGAGTTAGTGCCCATCGCCTCGAGTTACCATCTCGTTGTGAGCTCTGTTGAATGCCCTCGAAAATTCTCTACTGGCACGTTCCCTAGCAACGAAACCAATGCCAACTTTTGCATCAGTGGAAATTGACATCTTTGTTGCTAGCTTCTGAGCGTTAGATAGATTCCATCTGATCCCCTTGCAATGCCATGATTGCAACATCGATCTTGTCTATGCTGGGGCCCTTGTTGTATCTCGGCTCAGAATCCTTGTTGACAGCTTGCAAACGAACCGAAACCTCTAAAGTACAATTAGCTATCTGCCGGTGCACGATATTCCTTAGCTATTGGCAACTCGTGGTTGAATGGTGCACATAACGATGAGCTTGACAAAAGCGAAGATCACACTTCTCCTCTTCGGGTTCCTTGTCATCAGGGTTCACCCTCAAGGTTCCATCAGCATGCCATTGTTCAACGAGAACACTAAGCTCCTCTATACCTAAAGGAACCGGAGGGAACTCTTCTCTTGGCCGCTTGCGATTTTCCTGCTTTTGCTCAACTGGAACAGGGTAGTTGTCCCTTTTATCAGCCTCAATGAATTATGCAATTCCCACCTTCTCATATTGGGAATGCTTATTTGCAATATCGATTGATTTGGCAAATTGATCTATGCCAATATCTTCCACTAGTGCTGATGCTTAACTACCACTAATGCCAACTTTTAGATAAGTGGAAATTGACATCTTTGTTGCTAGCTTCTGAGTGTTAGATAGATTGCATCTGATCCCCTTACAATGCCATGATTGCAACATCGATCTTGTCTATGTTGGGTCCCTTGTTATATCTCGGCTCAGAATCCTTGTTGACAGCTTGCAAACGAACCGAAACCTCTAAAGTACCATTAGCTATCTGCCGGTGCACGATCTTCCTTAGCAATTGGCAACTCGTGGTTGAATTATGCACATAACGATGAGCTTGACAAAAGCGAAGATCACACTTCTCCTCTTCGGGTTCCTTGTCATTAGGGTTCACCCTCAAGGTTCTATCAGCATGCCATTGTTCAACGAGAACACTAAGCTCCTCTATACCTAAAGGAACCGGAGGGAACTCTTCTCTTGGCCGCTTGCGATTTTCCTGCTTTTCTTCAACTGGAACAGGGTAGTTGTCCCTTTTATCAGCCCCAATGAATTATGCAATTCCCACCTTCTCATATTGGGAATGCTTATTTGCAATATCGATTGATTTGGCAAATTGATCTATGCCAATATCTTCCACTAGTGCCCGATGCTTAACTACCATACTACAGATCTAAGTTTCCATATGCATAAATTTGACATAACAATCTAATGCCACCTCTCTGAATTTTCATGCAAAGGCAAGCAAGTCTTCCCCACTCTTTTGAAGGGTGGCTTTTTCTCCACTTCGAAAATATTTGTCACAAAATTTACCAATCATCATTTCCCAATTATGAATAGAGTTAGGAGGAAGAGTTGGTGTACCAGGTTATGCTCTGTCAATGAGGGATTTGGATAATTCCTTCAAACATAGGTCTGAATCCGCTGCATAAGGTCCTAAAGCATTCATGAACTTGCCAATGTGCTCCAATGTGTTCCCTTCGTGACCGTCATACTAAGGGAAATTCCGAACATCATAGCCTTTGGGATAGAGCTTCTTCAACAGCTCTTTGGGAAAAGGGGGATCCTGTTGATGGTGATACTGAGGAGGACCATTAGAACGTGTCTCCTTCAAGGCTCGTATAACTTGGGTGAACCCAGCAAGTGTTTCAGCACTACACATCTGATGTGCAGCCCTCAAGTCTTCTTGCTCATCTTCTTTAACATCTTGGAAATCAAGATCCTTTTGGGAAAAGCCCCCATGTCTTGGATCTCAAACTCGTGCCATCAAACTTTAGAAGAACCAAACTTCCACAGTGGAGTCGCCAAAATGTTGGGGTCTTTTTGTTCGATGGGATGACAGGGCACCTTAGTGATGATGTGGCACCTAATCAACCCCTAAAATGGAAAGTGGTGTCGCCAGTTAGACCGTCCTCTAGCAAGTGTGGATAAGGTACTTATCTTTGCCCCCTTGATTCTGAGTTTTGAAGAGTTTCGAGTGAATACCCTCGATTCTTCTTGGGCCAATGCACCATTTCTCAAGTGAATGGCACTTGTTGTTCATAATGGTGTATCTCTGCCAACTTCCGAATAGCGAGCGTCAGAGATCTTCCCAGCAACAAGTTTCAACGAGCTTCCTAGCAGCGAGCTTCCGAGCGGCGAGCTTCAACGAGTTTCCTAGCAGTGAACGCCCCTATTTGTCCTTATTTTCAATACTCAAAGCAGAATACCAGCCACATAATAGCTAAATCAATAAAAGAAAAGCATATGGAGAGTAAGATCAAAAGAGGAAAAGTAGCAATAGTGGTTTGGGAGAGGAAAAAAGGTGGTTGCACTTGGGAAAGAGCTCAAGCTAAACACGACTTCCTTCTTCTTCTTCCTCTTCTTGCAGCTTTCGGATGGAGGAGAATGGAAGTGTAGATCTTTTCTATGTGTGGGAACGAGATAGTAGCTTGAAGTGGCACCTTATTGTTGTAGATGATCAAAGAATGAAAGTGTTTAAAGGGTACGACTATTGAGTAAAATGGGAAGGAATAAAGTGGATGTCGGTCATATTGTTTAAATGTGGATAATAGAAAGGATATTTTAGGGTAGGAAGATAGGTTAATAGTTGAGGTGGGTGAAGAGTTTCAAGAACGGAATTTATGGGGTGAAAAGAGGAAAAAGAACAGAGTGACCTTATGGGGGGTGTTTTTGTGTTGAATTGGCGGAGATGAAAGCTATTTATAGGCATCCATGGTGGTGGCTTTTGTCCAAACTTTGGGCGATAGTCCAATGGGTTAAGGGAACCAGCTTCTTGTCTATTGGGTGTGATTGGCCTCCAAGTAAGATCATTTGAGACATGACAACTATTGGGTTGTAAAATCGGCAGTACTGGTGGATTAGCTTTCAAGTAAGAAGATTCCAGACAGTTGATGAGCTGTCCACCACTGTTCCGGTAAGCTCTCAAATGGACAATAGCTTCGACCTTGAAAATGAAGTGTTGTTACCGCCGGGCAATGGCTTATTGCAGCTGTCGGAGTTCCATCACATTTAATGCTTGAGAAACTTGGTGGCCAAACTTCCGAACCTTGTGTGTTTAGCTTAATTCTCTTTCCCGTCCTGATTGACATCCCATAGTACTGCTCTTAGGCCAGCCAACCAACCTTAGCCTAAGAGAGGACCAAGGGAGTAACCAGGACACAACCGTCCCTCTGTGACCAACCAAACCACACTCCAAAATAAATCCCCCAAATTGTGGGCTTGGTCCATGTGTTAGTCCCTAGTGGTGAACACATATGCACAATGTTAGCCAAGCAATGAATCATAAGCTTAATTGAAAGAGCTTGATGGAAATAAAAATAAGAAAGGAATAAAAATACTCCCCTAAAGCTCGAAACAACAAATGCTACACTTGATAAGTCTTCATTGCTCATCCTAGCAGTCCTACCGTGATGGCTCTGCTTGGGCGGTCATGTAACGATTACGTCAATGCACTTTAATTCGGGCCCGTACTTGCTGCAGATGCATGGACTATTGATGCATGTTCTAAAGTTAGCTATAATATGTCTTAATGAATGAAACCTAGGAAATTAACCTTGGTATGATGTCTTATAGTGTCCACTATGCTATAATCAACTGTGCTGGCGTCCCAACATCAAGTTTATATCTCAAAATTTGTGAAGGGAGTCTAGCCAAACTCGCTTTCTCATGATGTGGAAGGCTAGGTAAGAAACCTTTAGCTGCCTTGCCTTGATGTTACCTCGACCTTGTCTTGGTCATGGTAGACTGACCAGGAGCATGTCTGCTGTCAGCTACTCCCCACCTGGTACTTCTTCTGATGATGCACATGGTTAGCTAACTTTGGGTGCTTTGGAGGTCAATGCTAGGTGGCAACAGTGACTCAATACTTTGGGGGGATAATCTGTTTATGGCCATTTTTGGGTTGGAAAGGACTTGGTGATGTGCCAAGGGTTATCATTGACTTGAAGACAACAATGGAGATCATGGAGAGACTGAACATGGGCTGCAAGGAAGCATGGACAAGCATGAAGATGATGGTGATATCGCAAATCATGTTTCTAGCACCAATAAAATGCCTTTTGATCCATTGAAGATGCCTAATGGTCTGATGACTAGAGCAAGAGCTTAGAGATTCAATGATGCACTCATGGTCCTTGTTCGAACTCATCTTGATGACTTGAAGACTATTAAAGATTTATTGAAGACATTTGAGGATGATTTTAGCAAGAAAACACCAATCACTTTGCTTGCTATTGATATAAACCTTCTGCACTAGCCTTTGCTTGGGGTGGTTCGGGGTAGCCCATGCATGGGTCGAACCAGATTTGCTATTTGATCCATTCGGCGGTACAAGGGTCTTATTCTATCTTAGATTAACTTATTGTTATGTTTAGATAACATTAGGATTGGGGCTTGTTTGACTAAGTCCAATCCTTGTTTATTTATGCTTTGTTATTTACTTTTCCTAGTTGGATTTGGATTAAGCTCTTTCCTTGTCCTTTCCTTTATGTAAAACCACCCATATAGCTTTAGGATTAGGGTAAGGGGCGTCCTCTATGCCTATATAAGGGGATAAACCCCCTTTTGTAAACTTAAGTTAAGTTTTCAATAAAAAGTTGAGCTTTATTCACCCAATTGATTATCTTAGATTCATTGTTCTAGTTTGAGCAAACTTTAGGATTCTTCAATCTTGTAGAGTCCTAGCAAACAATTAGGTTGTTATTGCTTAATTGTTTGTGAATCTTGTGTTCTTAGATTGATAATTGCAGGTCTAATTATCCATCTCAAGGCGACGAACAAAGAAGAAGCCTGGTTAGGTTTATCGATCTACATACAATTCTAGGAGTTGAAGTTGTCAAGTTGATCTTTGGAGGATTTTCAAAGGTGGATTTGAATCTAATACAACTAGATTCGTATCAATTGGTATTCACAGCAAGGTTTTTCATCTTCAATTGGTAAAATCTATCATTCTATTAATGATTTATCAAGTTCTAGTTTCATCTTCATCCATCTAGTTGAAAAAAAAATCATAAATTGTGAATTTTATTGTGGATTCATTATAGCTCCATTTGCTTAGAAATTTCAGATTTGGAGTCCTCATACATCAAGGTTTTATCGAAAAATATCAAAAAAATAAAAAAAATAAAAAATTTGAACCAGAAACTTGTGATTTTGTTCTGGATTCATTAGTGGTCATAAAGCCTTGAAATTTTAGATTTAGTGTTTTTACATTGTGGTTTTTCTGGGAAAAATATTGAACAATTAAAAAAATAAATTAGTAGGGATATCGCAATTTTGGGAATTAGGGTTCTTATCTAGGTTTTTTGGGGCTTTTTGAGTCTCAATTGATCTTGAATTGTGAAATTGAAAGTTTTTTTGAGGATCTTGGGGTGCTTTTGCTATAATTGAAGGTTCAATTTGAAAAATTTCAGTTTGGAGATCACCAATTTCAAGTTGCCAAATAAGTGGTATAACTAGGGTTGAACTTGAATTGGTTGAATTGTGCATTATGTTGTTTTGATTGGATTTGTGCAGCAAGTTTTGGCGACATAAGGAGGCTACAAATTGGTTTGGTCTGATTATACTAAGATCACTTTTTCCTGTGATTCACATAGGTTGTTGCTCCTAATTGTTTGTTCCTCAAGTAGGTCATGAGAAGAAATAAGTTACTCTGACAAGTTGCTCTTATTAGGCCTATTGAAGTTAAAGTGGGGTAAACAGCAGAATTGTGTGAGATCATTAAGAGAGCCTAGATGACCGCCAATCCAACTAGTTTTGTGTGCAAACTCGAGAGCACAACAAGGTATACACACACACTTGTGAGGATTTTTGCTACTAACTTTTCTTTTGTGTAGGTACAATTGGAGATAAACAAGAAGAGCAAAATCCAGCCAACGACTTGGCTACCATGATGCAAAATCCCATGCAAAGATTGGATACCATGTCCACTCAATTTGATCAAAGATTGAATACCTTAGAAGCCCAAAATCAACCAAGGGCTAATGTTGCACAAAACAATGGACAAAGAGACCAACAAGCTCAAAGGCAAGTTGTTAGAAGGGATCCAATGGAGAGATTGATCGAGCCAAAACAACCCTATTTTATGGCTATTTTTCTATGTTTTTGGGTCTATTTATGCTGTAATATACCTTATTTTGTTAATATTTGTATTTTGAGTCTTTATAAGATGTGAAATTGAGAATTTGTTAATTTTCACTACTTTTGGAGCTATTTTGATGACTTTTTACACAGATATGAGCAAAGTAATTTTGAGTATAGATTTGAAGATTCGAAGTTCGAGTTTGAAGACTTATTAAAGATGATTTGAATAATTGAAGATCATTGAAGAATTATTTTCAAGAAGCAAGAATTAAAGATTGAAGCTTTAATTGCAAAGGAATGAAGACAAGCCCTGAAGATCGCCGGATGTTTTCGAGTTTTTGATATTTTATATGGGATAATACCCAGCCCATATAAGTCCACAATTGGAGTTAAAATCCCAATTTGTGCCGCACAAGCCCAAGAGAATATCCAATTCCCGCAATATCCCGATACTAGTCCTAGTAGGATCAAGATTCAGCGTAGTCTCGGTAAAATGACCATAACTTTCTTCTCAGATGTCCGTTTTAAGCCCATGAGTAGCCGTTGGAAAGCTAACTCCGAGATCTACAACTTTCCTTTAAAGTCCAAAGCCAGTTCTTTCGTTTTCAAGCCCGAAATTTCTGTCAAAGTTTCTGTGCGATTCTAGAAAACTCCAGGATCCGATTTTAACCCCTAATTTCTGTTGGGAAGACTTTTAATCCAACTTGTAGACCAAGTTAGAGGTTGAAACCGACCTAGAGTCCTATCCTAAGTCTAATTTGAATCTTTAGGTTATTTTTCCACTATAAATAGCGTCCTTAAGTCTAGGTTTTTATGTATTCTCTTCTCATAAAAATATATTGTAGAATTGCTTGAAGATTTGGAGGAGATAGCCCTTGGAGCCGCGCGCCCCTCTTCTTCTTCATCCATAAATAAGGTTCTCTTCTTATTTGTGGATGATCACTCAATTCATGAGTGAGTAATCCTTTTCTTTTCTCCAATGTAGAATTTAATTGATCTCTTGACTTATATCATGGTGAGATTTTGTGCTAATCTATGAAAATTGTTTAGGGTATTTCTTAAATCTCTGTTTTAATTCTATGTTGCTTGTTTTGATTGATTGGAGTCGACACTATCTTGATAAATTAAGTTAACATTAGCTAGATTAAATCTAGGATGGAAATTCAGATTTAATTGTTTGTAGCAATTGGAGGAGAATGGAAATGCCTTCCAAGAGAGATAAGAATCAATAGACGAGTAATTGGTTGTTGTGCTTGTTCATAAATTACTAGTTCTTAATGCTTCGTTCTTTAGTGATTCTTAAGCCCGGAAAGGAAATTAATTGCTTAAAGAGTGATAGGGATAATTTAAACCTGGAAGGGAAATCTTATCTAATTTGGTAATTTAGGATTTAATTCCAAACAAGCTATCCAATGTTTTCATAATTTTTAGATATCAATGATCCATGTTATTATTGTCAAGAGGGATATTAATTCTATGTTGGAGGGTTTTTCTTTAATTGTTTTCCCGATCTATTCACTGCTTCTTAATTAATTGTTTTCTTTAATTTTCTTGATTGCTTTCTTAGTTAATTTTACATATTTATTTGATTTCATTCAACCCTACTTCCAAAATTCTCTTTATTTTATTTTATTTTTTTTTAAGAAAAAGGAATAATAACCTATCTCTCTGTGGGATCGACCCGTACTTGTCCTAACTATTTATAGTTAGTAATTGTTGGGATTATTTTTATGATTTACTGACGGCCGATCATAAATTTTGGCACCGTTGCCGGGGAGATTGCGAATTATTTTTCTTTTTCTTTTCCTATTAGATTTGCACTTGATCGTCTTTGTTTTGTAGGAAATATCCAATGGAGCAATCACGCACATCAGGAGAGCTGAATTTCAACTGTGAAGTGCCGCCCCTATGTATTAATTATCCAGCTTTGGATATGTCATACAAACTGAGTTCTGCAGTAATCCGCATGTTGTCGATCTTTCGAGGAGAATCTCATGAGAACCCTCATGAGCATCTGCAAAATTTCTCCATCAAGTGTGCCGCAATCACTAGAATGCCCGAAGAGCAAGCAAAGCTTTGAAGGTTTCCTTTAACCTTGGAAGGGAAAGCAAAAGGTTGGTTCATAAATCTGCCACCAAAATCCATAACTTCTTGGAAGGGATTGGAGACAGCGTTTCTGAACAGGTACTTTGTAGAAGCAAAGCGTGCTGTTGTCAGAAGGAGAATCAACACTTGCCAACAATTACCAAGCGAAAAATGGATACAACAAGATCTGCGAAAGTTGCCCCTACCACAATATCAGTCAAGCACTCTTGATCCAGCACTTTTATGATGGACTCCTCTATGAAGATCGTACCTATGTTGAACTGTGCAAGTTGCCCCTACCACAAGCTATCCAATGTTTTCGTAATTTTTAGATATCAATGATTCATGTTATTATTGTCAAGAGGGATAATAATTCTATGTTGGAGGGTTTTTCTTTAACTGTTTTCTCAATCTATTCACTGCTTTTTAATTAATTTTTTTCTTTAATTTTCTTGATTGCTTTCTTAGTTAATTTTACTTATTTATTTGATTTAATTCAACTCTACTTCCAAAATTCCCTTTATTTTATTTTTGTTTTTAAGAAAAAGGAATAATAACCTATCTCTCTATGGGATCGACCCGTACTTGCCCTAGTTATTTATAGTTAGTAATTGTTGGGATTATTTTTATGATTTGCCTACGATCGATCAGAGATTAAGGGAGCAAGAAGCCGGAGGTCAAGCTTACAATTAGAACTTGCGGCCTAGAAGAGGTGGTGATAGAGATGAGGCTAAAGATAACATCAAGTACAAAATTCCTAAGTTCAATGGGAGAGGAATCCCAGAAGATTACTTGGATTGAGAATGAAAATTGGAGATGTATTTCGATTATCACCCTCATGCCGAATCTAAGAAGGTACAAATTGCTATCCTTGAGTTTGTTGAGAATAATGCTTTAAATTGGTGGAATTGGTGCAATCTAGGAGGAGGAATTTGGAGAGACCAATTAAAACATGGGCTGATTTGAAGAGTGCTATGAGGAAGAGATTTCTGCCAAGTTACTACATCAAATCTCTTTATCAAAGATTGCAAGCATTGAGGCAAGGATCTAAGAGTGTTGATCAGTACTATTCGGAGATGATGTTGTTGATGTCTAGGGCAGAAATTGAAGAAGCTCCAAAAGCTACAATGGCTAGGTTTCTTGCGGGTTTGAATAGAGAAATTCATGATATAGTGGAGATGCAACAACACTATGATGTAGAGGAGATGTTGCAGCATGCTTTGAAGGCCGAGGGTCAAGTTAAAAGAGGAGTTTCGGCCAAGAGGGGTTTGTCATCATCTAGAAGCTAATGGAAACCTTCTTACAAGAAAGATGAGAAAACACCAAGCAAGGAGAAGGAAGTAGCGTAAAAAGGGTTTGTAAGTCCCAAATCCGATTCAAAATCTTCATCTAGTTCTTCTAAAACTCACATTAAGTGTTTTAAGTGTCAAAGATTTGGTCATTATGTTAGGATTGTGTCAACAAGAAAGTGTTGTACTTTAATGAGCAAGGTGATCTTATGAGTGAAGATGAGGAATTTAATTTAGGAGATGGAGATGATGAAGAAGAGGCTGCGATTGATGATGATGATGATGATGATGTACTACCACTTAAGAGTTTGGTTGCTAGGAGGACTTTGAGTGCTTATGTAAAAGGTGATGTGCAAAACCAAAGGGAGAATTTGTTCCATACTAGGTGTTATGCGAATGGGAAGCCTAGTAGTGTGATCATTGATGGTGGGAGTTGTGCAAACATAGCTAGTGTTTATTTGGTGAGAAAGTTACAATTACCCACATCAAAACACCCTAAACCTTATAGTTTAGGATGGTTCAATGATAGAGAAGAAATTAAGGTTAACAAGCAAGTTTTAGTTTCTCTTTCTTTGGGCAGGTACAAGGAGGACGTTTTGTGTGATGTTTTGCCAATGCAAACATGTCATGTACTAATTGGTCGACCTTGGCAATTTGACAACAAGGTTCAACATGATGGTGAGACAAACAAGTACTCCTTTATGTGTGGTAAGTTTCCTATTACTTTAGTTCCATTATCACCTCAAGAAGTTTTAAAAGATCAATTGAAATTGATGGATGATTTTGCTAAATTGGATGTTGAATTTAGGGCTAAAGAAAAGAGTAAGTCCGAACCTAGTTTACGTTTTGATTGCGATGACACTAAATATGTTTTGAGTATTGTTTGTGATGATAAAACAGTCTTGTTAGATGAAAATAATTCTATTTTGAGTGATTGTAGCATTGAAAATAGGGTTGTTTTGGGTGAAAAGAAAGATACTTCTAGGAAAGTTGTTAAAGAGTGTATGTTTGCTACTAAAAGTGAGATTAAGAATGCTTTGCATGATAATTCTATTTTGATCTTGCTTTTGCTTAAACATACACTTATGAGCACTAACAACTTCGCTGGAGAACTTCCAAGCAAAATTGCTTCTCTTTTGAGTGATTATGTAGATGTTTTTCCTGAGGAAATTCCAAGTGGATTGCCACCAATTAGAGGGATTGAGCATCAAATTGATTTCATCCCTGGATCTCAAATTCCTCATTGGCCTACATATAGAACCAATCTTGAAGAAACTAAGGAGTTGGAAAGACAAGTTGGTGAGTTGCTTGAAAAAGGTTATGTACGAGAAAGCCTTTCTCCATATGATGTTCCTGTGTTGCTTGTTCCTAAGAGGGATAGAACGTGTAGAATGAGTCTTTTGAGTAATTATAAAGGTGTGTTATTTATCTAATTATAAGGAGAATATAGTGGTTGATGCATTATCAAGGAGGTATGTATTGCTTTCTACACTTGATTCTAAATTTTTAGGATTTGAGTACATTAAAGACTTGTATGCTATGGATGTTTACTTTGGTGAAATCTATAAAGCATGTGCTAAATCTGGTTTTGGAAAGTATTATATGCATGATGGTTTCTTGTTTAAAGAATCTAGATTATGTATTCCTTCTTGTTCTATGTGTGAGTTGTTATTGAGTGGGTACCATCAAATTCACATGAAATAGGGTGATACCTATCAACCACATTTTATGGGTACATTTAATAGGTTTTCTAAGATGGCACACTTCATTGCATGTTCTAAGACTGATGATGCCATTACTGTAGCTAACTTGTTCTTTCAAGAGATTGTTAGATTGCATGGAATGCTTAGAACCATTGTTTCTGATCGAGATGCTAAGTTCTTAAGTCACTTCTGGAGAAATTTATCGGCTAAGTTAGGTAGTAAGTTGATGTTTTCAACTACTTGTCATCCTGAAACTGATGGTCAAACTGAAGTTCTTAACAGGACTTTGTCTACCTTGCTTAGAGCTTTTATTAAAAAGAACTTAAGAACTTGGGAGGAATGTTTGCCTCATGTTGAATTTGCATATAATACAAGCATACATAGTACTACTAGTTATTCACCTTTTGAAATTGTGTATGGCTTTAATCCTTTAACTCCTTTGGATTTGTTGAGTTTACCTTTGATTGTGCAAGTTGACATGGATGGTAAAAGGAAGGCTGAATTTGTTAGAGAACTTCATAAGAAGGTTAGAGCAAACATTGAGAAGAAAACTCAACACTTCATGAAGATGGCTAACAAGGGACAAAAAAAAGGTTATCTTTGAGCCTGAAGATTGGGTTTGGTTGCAGGAAGGAGAGATTTCCTGAGAAAAGGAAGTCCAAGCTTTTACCTTGTGGAGATGGACCATTCCAAGTGTTGGAGAGGATCAACAACAATGCCTACAAGCTAGATCTTCCTAGTAAGTATGGTAATATAAATGCTACCTTTAATGTTGCAGATTTGTCTTTGTTTGATAATGATACAGATTTGAGGACAAATCCTTTTCAACGGGGAGGGGATGATGCGCCAATGGCTTATCATGGACTTGAAAATGACAATGGAGATCATGGAGAGAATGAACATGGGCTGCAAGGAAGCATGGACAAGCATGAAGATGATGGTGATATCGCAAATAATATTTCCAGCACCAATAAGATGCCTTTTGATCCATTGAAGATGCCTAATGGTCTGATAACTAGAGCAAGAGCTAAGAGATTCAAGGATGCACTCATGGGCCTTGTTCGAACTCATCTTGATGACATGAAGACTATTGAAGACTCATTGAAGACATTTGAAGATGATTTTAGCAAGAAAACACCAATCACTTTGCTTGCTATTGATATAAACCTTCTGCACTAACCCTTGCTTGGGGTGGTTCGGGGTACCCCATGCAAGGGTCGGACCAGATTTTCTATTTGATCCATTCGGCCATACAAGGGTCTTATTCTATCTTACATTAGCCTATTGTTATGTTTAGATAACATTAGGATTGGGCCTTGTTTGACTAAGTCCAATCCTTATTTATTTATGCTTTGTTATTTACTTTTCCTAGTTGGATTTGGATTAGGCTCTTTCCTTGTCCTTTCCTTTATGTAAAATCGCCCATATAGCTTTAGGATTAGGGTAAGGGGCGTCCTCTATGCCTATATAAGGGGATCAACCCCCTCTTGTAAACACAAGTTAAGTTTTCAATAAAAGTTGAGGTTTATTCACCCAATTGATTATCTTAGCTTCATTGTTCTAGTTTGAGCAAACTTTAGGGTTCTTCAATCTTGTAGAGTCCTAGCAAACAATTAGATTGCCATTGCTTAATTGTTTGTGAATCTTCTATTCTTAGATTGATAATTGCATGTCTAATTATCCATCTCAAGGCGACGAACGAAGAAGAAGCTTGGTTAGGTTTATCTATCTACATACAATTCTAGAAGTTGAAGTTGCCAGGTTTATCTTTGAAGGATTTTCAAAGGTGGATTTGAATCTAATACAACTAGATTCGTATCACTTGGGGCCACTATAGAGATAACGGCTCGTTTTAGGAATAATTTGCGCCCTTTGGTAAAGAAATAATTTCCCCTTTGGTATTTATTTGGGCTTATTTGTATTTGGGTTATAAAAAGGGGGGCAAGCCTGGTATGGAAATAGGAGTTTTATAAAACGTGGGACCCATCACATATTGGCCCCTAACAATCCTTATGCTTTTATGTTTTATGCTATTTAATCCTTTACAATTATGAGTTGGACGATTTAATGTGTCGGCTTTTATTTTTATATTTTTTGTTCTATTTGTTAGATTAAGGTGATTCAAGTGTCTATTAAAAGGTAATTTCATGATCTACAACTTTCATGTTGAACACAGAAGCCGATTTTAATGTTTTGATCTAAAAAATGCTTATGAAATTTTGTGGTCTCTATTGCTGGTCTATCTAATATTATATAATTTTCAATCCACTTGTCCAATTGAGGTTGTTCAAATGTAGGTTAATAGTTTATTGTGTGATCTATGACTTTCGTCAAGAGTCTGGAAGCTAAATTTGATTAACGAGTTTCGTGAAGAGCTCAAGGGGAATTTTCATGTTTGATTGTCCAGTAATAAGATGCACCACATTCACCCAAGAACAAATTGTCAGGGGTATTTCAGTATTTTCATACTCGATTTTTTTGTTATTTTGGTTGAGGATCAAGGGCATTTTAGGAAATTTGCAAAAAAATTACCCTCCGTGGGGCCCATTCTCAATAAGGAAATAATTTTTTTGTTGGATTATTTATAGAATGATCCTTATACTTTTATGTTTTATGCTATTTAATCCTTTACAATTATTGGTTGAACGATTTAACCCGTCGGCTTTTATTTTTGTACTTTTTGTTCTATTTGTCTGATTAAGGTGATTCGAATGTCTATTAAAATGTAATTTCATGATCTACAACTTTCATAAAGAACTTAAAAGCCAATTTTAATGTTTTGGTTCTAAAAAATGCTTATGAAATTTTGTGGTCTCGACTTCCGGTCTATCTAATTTTGTATAATTCTCGGTCCACTTGTCTGATTGAGGTTGTTCAAGTGTAGGTTAAACGGTTATTGTGTGATCTACAACTTTCTTTAAGGGCCTGAAAGCTGAATTGGATTAATCAGTTTCGTTGAGAGTTTAAGAGGGAATTTTTTATGTTTGGTTTCCATAAACAAATATGTTTTTTGTTGGATTATTTATCAAATGATTATCATACTTTTATGCTTTATGCTATCTATTCCTTTCCAATTATGGGTTGGACGATTTAATGTTTTGGCTTTTATTTTTGTATTTTTTGTTCTATTTGTCCGATTAAGTCATTCAAGTGTCTATTAAAATGTGATTTCATGATCTACAACTTTCATGAAGAACTCAGAAGCAAATTTTAATGTGTTTTGATTCTAAAAATTGCTTCCGAAATTTTGTGGTTTCGATTGACGGTCTATTAAATGTCGTATAATTTTCCATCTGCATGTCTGATTGAAGTTATTCAAGTGCCAGTTAAAAGTTATTGCATGATCTGTGACTTTCATGAAGGACTCGAAAGCATTTTGTTCTAATTAGTCATGTCAAGAGCTAGAAATCTGCTATTTCACTCATGAAATAAATTTCTCATAATATAATTTTTCTCAATCAAATTTCTTATCGTATCATAAATGAACCAAACGATTTGCATCATAATCTATTTCCTCATTGACTTCTCACTTACACGGTTACACTATATACAATCAACAAACGCCTATTTATCACATAATCCAGAACCTGTTGGTCCGCTTAGACGTGCCAGAGGGGGGTGAATAGCACTTTATCGAATTTTTAAGTTCACTGAAAAGCGTTAAAGACACTGAAAAGCGTTAAACATTAATTAAAGATAAGTGAAAGTAAGAGGATAAAAATAAAGACGTTAACAGCTGAATATTGGAAAAGTAAGAAGATTGAGAGAAGATAAAACTAGAACGATAAAGTGAGGGATGGAAGATTGATGACACGTCGATTTATAGAGGTTCGACCTTTCACACCTACGTCCTCTACCTTGGATACCCCACCAAGAATTTTCAAATCCACTAAACAGTGAAGTTAACCAGGTCTTCACCAAACCAATTACAATCCCAAAGCTTCAAACCCAAAGCTTTGATTCCGAGTGCAAACCCACACTCAATACAACCCGAAGTGCAAACCCACACTTGTAAAAAAACAAATAAACAAGTATCAAAGTGTAGAAATGATCTCAACAGATCGAAATACACACATTCAAGTCTAAAACAATCTAAAGGTTTAAACTTTAAGCGCTAATACAAATATCCAAGCAAACTAGATGAACTAAATTAAGAACAAGACTTGGATGTTAGGGATTTTGAAATTCTGGAGAGAGAGAATAATCTGATCTTCAATTGTGCTCCAAAACTTATTCTCAAACGATTAGATTTGAGTATTTATTCTTCTCTCTAGCAAACTAGCCATTAGGAGAATGAAGAGCAAAAAACTTCAAGAAATCTTTAATTCTAACCTTTTGTAATTTCAATCAAAAGGAAAATTCATTGAAAAAATTAACTATAGATTTTTTTTTATGACAAAAGAAATATTGTTTCCTCAATTAAAAGCAAAAAAAAAAAGCTTATTCGTGGTCAATAATTGTATATTGCATTTCGTAATCCCAAACCGAAATTTCTGGTTTGATCTGTCATCATACTAAGTATCCAAACATAATTAATTTTGTTTGCAACAAATAATTTAGCTACTCTTACCTCATAAATAGAGAATCATTTGCCAACCTTTACTTATTCAAAAAAATAGTGTTATAGTATTTCAATTTTTTTTAAAACAAATCCCATTATTATACTTTAATAGAAAGTTGCTCAATCGAGAGTTGAGGTGTAAGCTAGGACATACCGATGCTTTTGCAAAAGTCAGGATTTGTGCATGAGATTCATTTAAGAGCTACCACATTAACTTCGCCCTTTTTATTTGCCTTTCGGAGAAGTATTAAATTATCATAACTGTTATCATGCGCGCGTTGCACGTGACCCAATATATTTAAATTAAATGAAAAATAAAATTCTAAGCATATTACTAATTTTGTTCTAAAGAAGCCTATTATTAGAGCTGGTCAAATTTTACCCGAGTGCGGGTATCCGACTCGATTGCCTAAAACTAAACCTGATTCAACCCAATTCGACCAAAAAATCCGCTCAATTAGAAACCGAAATCATCCGACCCCAAATCTTTAATGACCCGAACCTGAATCGACCTGAACCTGATCAACCCGAGAGTTTAATCCGAAATTACCCAAATCGGGTTTAGTTATATTTAAATGATCCGAATCTGAAAAGACCTGAACTTGAAAATTGGAGGCTCAAACCTAAAATTATCTAAACAATATTACCCGAAACCGAAAAAGAACCGAACCCAAATGACTCGACATTTGAGCGATCCGAATCCAACGCAACCTGAAACCGAAAATTAACCGAACTTTTATAATCCAAAATTTCCTTAACCCGAAACTGACCTAACCCAAATTCAACCCGACCAGCCCATTTTTATATCATTGGGTTTTACTATTAAAGGAACAAAAGAAATTATCCCACACAGAGAAAAATATTAACAAAGTAAAATACGAAATTTAAACCCACAACAAGAGTTACATTTATCTAGCAAAAAATTAATTATAAATCAAATAAAATAATTGCACATTAGGGAAATAATAAATTTTAATCATAATACATTAAACTATCAAATGGAAAAAGGTCATTAAATTAAAATGGTAAAAATAAAATAATTATAAAATATTGAATTTAATTAAATGAAAATAGAATTTTCTTTAAAATAAAACTGTATATTAAGAAACTTTAATATATCCAAATTTTTATTGAAAAATAGTAAAATGGTAAATAAAGTAATTATAAAGATATTATATTCAATTGAATAAAAATAGAGTTGTTAGTAGAATAAAACTATAATAATTTAAACAACGGGATTTAAGAAATAGATTTGAAAAATAAAGATATAATAGTCGATTCAAAAGTTTTACAAAACTTGTACTTTACTATATAATAAAATAATAATAATAATAATAATAATAATATAATAATAATAATAATAGTAATAATAATAATAATAATAAGAGTCATCTTTACTTTCCAAAACAAAAAATATTGCATGTCATTGTAGTCTAATAGTACCATCTAATCCCTTCCACCTTTAAACATCTTTTTAATTTATTAGCTAGAGACAGTAAAATTAGAGGAAAAAAAAAAGAAGAAGAAGAATGCATTAGATTTTCAAAGTGACAAATAAAATGCAACAAACATAATTCTAGGTGGTGGCAAATAAAAAGGGATATTAGAGCATATAAAGCACATCTTACTTGAACTAAGAATGAACCTCTGGTAACAAATTCTGTGATGAGCGAGGTGAAATTAAGGAAAAGGCCGGGGCGGAGCCAAGCCATTTCGGTGGAGTCACTTGACCCCACTGAAATGGTAAAATGCTTTTGAACCCCCTATACTTTTGAGAAAAAATTTGGGTAATATTGCATATCGACGCCACTGAAATCAAATTGATTGAGGTCAATTGAAATTTTTTCAAACATAAGTTATGTGATTGATTATACTAATATCTAATTTTAGTACACATATAGGACTTACATGCATTCTTGCAAAAGTGGGAGAAAACATTATTTTTGCTAAGAAGAGATAACAAAACAAGCATAATTCTTTTACATAATACTTCCACATTAGTTACAAGAGATGAAACAAATTAAATATTTTTTAGATGCTACTTTTTGAATAATAACTTGAAAGAACATCACATATTATCACTTTTCCAGTTTTTCTACAATTTTAAATTATATATTGTGTTAGCACAACATAATAAAGTATTTTGTTAGGATTCACCTAACATAAGTGTCGATTTCATAATGAATAAAGAAAAATGACAAAATAAGGAGACGGTAAACGAAAAATAAGGTGAAAAATACTAAAACTCATGACAAATTTATTATTAGATTTATACATGGTTTTAAACTGCAAAAACTTGTCAGTAAAGTATAAATAACACATTTATATTGAATAATTATTTTTTGTTTTGTGTACATATATTGATATTCAATTTTTTTTCTATAAATTATGATATTAATTATATTAATATATTGACACCACTGGATAAAAATCATGGTTCCGCCACTGGGAAAATGAGAGGATTACTTACTATTGTGTAACTTATTTAAATATCATGTTTATGAATAAAAAAAAAAACCTTGAACTAGGAATGAAATTAGAAAGAAAATACACGTGGTCGTAATTTAGCTTAGGCAATATAGCCGCGATCTATATTGATCATCATTATGCTCTATTTAACAAATTGTATATAGTACCATAATTATTACAAGAGTACCCTAAATATAAGCCACCGAAGCCTCTTGTTTTCGATACGAATTAATTAATTATCATTATAATAGTGATATTACTTAAAACATCGGTGACTTCTACAACTTAATCCTTGCAATGTTAGGTAAAATATAATGAACTGTGAGCTAACCCAATTAAAGCAGCAGCTGCAAATATTAATAGTAGCTAGATTAGATAGTACGAAATAGTTTTCTCGTCGACAAGTTAAGTAGTTTTTTTTTTTTTTTCGGTGAAAACGTTAAGTAGTATTTCAAGAGTACAACCCTAAATAAGCCACTGAAACCTCTTGTTTTCGATACGAATTAAGTTATCATTTTAATAATTGATATTGATATGATAATAAACAAAGATATCTCATTTCAATATATCACGTTAATCAGTAGCAAAAAAAAGACACATAGATATCGGTGATTTAGAACTTAAGACCCACCGAGCAGCTTATAGGCATGTTGGATACCAATCTGAAACAAAAAACCTAAACTAATGGTTTCTTGCGTCCTTCATGTATATATGACACTCAAGCAACCCATCTCTTTATGATGTGGGAGGTTTCCCTCACATGTGAATCCTCAATACTCTTATGACTTCTCTGATGGATGAGAAAATCCTAGCCGTCAAGTATTTTTTGATGTTAGTGGTGATTGTTTTGATGTAATTTTATCGTGAGTGCTTGGATTTGGTTAAATGATTTAGAATTAGCTTCTAGTGTTAGTTGTTATTATGGTTTTTTGTATCAAGTGTATCCTTTTTTTTTGTCCTTTTGTGGGTAGCGTTGTTTCGTTATTGCTTGTGTTTATGCAGTGATTTTTAATCACTCGTCTTGTGTTTAAAAAAAAAAAGTATTTTTTGATGTTATGAAGAGAAAGCGAAGGGTTCATCTCTTTATATAATAAACCCTTTAAGTCCTAAACCTAATAGGATTCTTAAATTCTTATGGATCTCTTTAACCCTTATCTACTAGGATTTTAAGTTCCATCAATTAAAATCCTTTAATGATAAGGAAAGCCCACAAGTTATATGGGTCAAACTAATTAAGATTAAAATTAATCCAACAATCTCCCACTTGGCCCATATGATGACTTGAAGATTCAATATACCTTAAGTGCGCGTTTTATATTGAAATTCACAAGTCATATCCTTCCTTTGATTGAATTGAGTTAATTGGATCATGGCGATCACAATTCAAAATGGCCTTTATGGAGAATAACCATAATCGAGGAAAAACTATAACCCTCAACTTTAATTGTCTACACAATTTATCATCACACAAACATAACCTTAATTGAATTCACCCAATGTCATAACAATCCTAGCAAGTTTTTTTTTCATGTATATATATACATAACAAACTATTATGCTAACAAGGACTTTGTCTATAATGTCCATTCGTTCAACATTGCCAATGAAAGTTTTGGGTTACAATCCTTTAGTTAACGGATTCGTTATTATCAGATCTGTACCAATTTGCTCAATAGACACTGTATGTTTCTGCAATTCTTCTTCACAGACAAATACTTTCAAATCCATAAGGTTAGCACATTTCGAGAATTTGTCATTCTATAAGAAGAAGATTGTTGCGAAATTATCACAGAAAAATCTCAACGGCTTAACTATGCCGTTGACAATTCTAAACCCCAAGATAAAGTTTCAAAACAACAATTCATGAACTGTAGCCTCAAAGCATGCGACAAATTCAGGCTCTATGGTGGAAAAAGCGATAACTTACTACTTTCCACTCTTCCATAATATTGCTCCTCCTGCTAATAGGAACAATTAACCAAACGTGGATTTCCTTAAATTCACACATTCAGAATAGTCTAAATCCGAGTAAATTATCATTTTAAAATGATGTTACCTCTTATATGTGAGCATATAATCCTAGGTATCTTGTCAGTATTTAAAAACTTTTATTGCAGCTTTCAAGTCGTTCTTTTCCGGGATTACTTTGATATCGACCAAACACTCATGTAATAATACTTATATTTGGTCGAATACAAGATTGAACATATATAATACTCCCAACCACTAACGCATAGGGAATAGTTCACATAGTCTTTCGTTCCAAGTCATTCTTGACACTATTCTAGCAGAATATTTTTTCATTCCGAATTTCTCTAGCACCTTATTGATATAACCTTCCTAAGACAATCCTAACAGTTCTTGTGATTTATTACAAAATATTTTATTCCTATCACATGGGATGCCTTATTCATATCTTTCATTTCAAATTTGTTAGAGAGAAACTTCTTTACATCATGTAACAAACCAGCATCATACGCATCAAGTAAAGTGTTGTCAACATATAGGAATAACATGAACTAGCTCCCATTGACCTTCATGTAGATTCATTGAACAATAATTTTTTCTACAAAACCATATGATTTTATAGTATTGTTGAACTTAAGATCAAGGTTGTTAGTTTCGTACCGGATTATGTTTCGATTTTTAAAAAAGAAGTGGTATGTACCGGTTTCAATGGTTTATCATTTCGGACATTTCGGATTAATATAAAAATATCTAAAATATGTCAAAGAAAAGAAGAATTTATATTATATATAAATTATATAAATTTTTTATTGAATAATACTGACTATATTTAATTATTTATATGAATATTTCTTGAGCAATCGTTTATATTTTATCATATTCTAATACTTAGAATAACATTATTCTATTTCTACTTTTTATTTCAAATTTTAATCATTATTATCTCCGATGGATTTCTCTCTTTCTCTCTGTTTTCTCGAAAGTTGTAACCTTCTCAATCCAATATTAACAAAACTCGAAGGGGTAAGTTTTTCTTCCTTTTACTTCATAAACAAAGTGGAACTGAGTTGCAGAGAACTTTCTGCTGGATTATGCTACCGACAGCTACTATATTTTCTCAAAATACATATATTCATTAATTTATATATATAGCTTCACAAACAAAGATATGTCTTGATTGTTATGTTCATACCCATCCTAAAGTCAAAGAAACCCAAATAGAGTGTATTGTGTAGTTAAAGATATGTACCGGCCGAAATTTAACTTTTCATCGAAACCAGCCGAAACTTTCCGATATGGCCGGCACACATCCGAAACATCCGATTCCAAGACCAGTACGAAGTAAACATGCTATCGGTACCGGCCTTAGACTCTAACGGTGCATTTCGGTCGAAATGACCGGTACCGAAACGATATTAACTACCTTGCTTAAGATACCCTTTTCATGTGGATTTAATAATATTGTTAATTCTGCCAGGCAGCCCCAAATGTGTAGCCTTAAATTAGGTTTCTTTAGTCCACAATTCATAAGGAGTGTTAGGAACTATCTTACTAGGAACCTTATTAAACAGATATGCAACAATATTGCATGCATCCACAAGATCAAAGGCACAAAACTGTAACGTAATATACTCCTAACCATGTACATACGAATTACAAATCCGCCTTTCAATTACACCAATTACTTATGGTGTATCAGACATAGTATACAGTGCACATATGCCCTGACTTTCAAGAAACTTTTCAAATGGACATGGAAATTTTCCACTCTCATCATATTTAACGTAATATTAACCATTCCATAATAGAGTATCAAAAGGACCACATATGTCGGTGTGTATCAACTCAAAATAGTTGACAATTTCTTATGGCTAGATCCTTTGATATGTAATCAACACATACATCCTAGTCAACAAAATCCAATTGAGATAAGATATCACCTTTCACTAACCTCATAATCTTTTCTTTTGATATGTCACATAATCTTTTATGCTATAAGAAAATAGAGCTTTCATTATGTACACTACACTTACATGAGTATAGTAGTACCATAATATAATCCCAAGGTATTGTTAGTACTTTAATAAGGTTCAATTCTATATACACTCAAACATAATATTTACTTTATTTCCCCAATTGAACCTTTCCTTTTTGGACAAACTTTCTTAAGGTTACCACTTCTTTTTGCAGAAGAAGTACCTCAACTCCTTACGGATTTGGTCATCAATAACCTTTACTGAGGCTTTGTCCCTTTTCTTGTCCTACTAACTTGCGTTAGCCTTGCTGCTACTTAATTAATACCTTCGTAAATTGTAAAGTGGATAGAGTGTCCCTTTATGTTCTTCAATCTCCCTTCCTCTGTAACCATCATGGCCTTAATTTCTTTAAAGTTCCATCTTCGTTAAGTGAATTGTAATTCACAAGGAACTGGCTAAACTACGGAGAAAGTGAATTAATAATGAACTAAATCAGGAAATACTGATTGTGATATCATGATTAAATTAAGAATAAATTAAATTTGTATTTGCAATTTAAAAAAAAAAAATGAGGAATGAAATCTACTTGGGTTGCAAATTGAGTAATGAGATTAATTAACCTTGAAATTTGGTAAATCAGGGAGCTAAGTGAATAAAAATGGCATTACTGGAACCAAATTGAAGAGATTTACATGGAAGGGTGTAATAACAAACATTTTGCCTAAGAACTTTCTAAATAAAATCCCCTCACTTTTCCGCTCATCTTCTACGTTTTGCACACTCCCTCTTCACCGAAAGTAAAGTTTTATGTGCTTTCTCTCCTTAAAATGCATGAATCAAATTATGCTCTAATCCTACATGCAATCATAAAAAAATATTGTCCTAACCAAATCCTTTTCCAATTATGGGCTAAGTTTTGGAAATTTCATGTTTGTGGGAGTTTCAAGGAGTGAAGGTAAGAGGAAGTTTATAATTTGAAATTTGTGTTTGAAGATGTTAGTTTAAACAAATTTTAATTTAGAATTTTGTTTTGGAGGAGCAAATGGTGAATAACCCATTGTGAAGCTATTGGAAGATTGTAAGCAAAGATGGTGACAATTTGGGTAAGTAAATTTTGAACCTTGATGTTGAGATTTGTTGGAAGTCTTGATTAAATTGTTGTTTTAGAGATGATTATATTTGGATTTGCAATTAGAAACATTTGAAAGTAGTGTGAAGTGAATTTGTGAAGAAAACATGCTAAATGATCATTTTTGAGGTTGCCGGAATCTGGATTTTTCCAAATTCCGGTGGGTTTTCCGGCTATCGGAAGAAGAGGAAGAAGAAATGAAAAAAAAAAAAAAGGAAGAAG